>JAQQZY010000003.1:23587363-23608034 GCA_030068375.1 Ostorhinchus rueppellii
GTCAAAATGCTCTAAAACGCCTGGCAGTATGGGGGTTTCTGTTCTGAAAACGCCTGGCAGTGAATGAGTTAATAAAGAACATTTTGGACTTTTACCCCTGTGTGTTGCGTATGGGTCCTCCATCCTGTACACCATCCGTTTCAGTAATATCTTAGCTAGTTACATTTACACGTCTCTTCAGAGGAAAAAGTAAGAGAGTGCATCCCATCACTCAGTGTGCATGAGTGTAACCAGCGTTCAGGTCATTCTAAACAATGGCAAAAAGCTGAGTTTAATACCCATCCCTGAACTGGATGTACACCGTCAGCCTTAATCTGTGATACTTTGTGTTCAGTGGGTGACCTTCTTGGGTAGGTGTTCCTCCAAAAATAACGGTGGGACAGTTTGGACTCAAGGGACTTCTTTAAAAAATCAAAGTTGGATTAAAAAAAAAAAAAAAATTCAAGATCAAAAATCAAGACTTGGATGGGTATTTGGAAGTTGAAATGCACAATTGTAACTGTTGAACTGCGTATCACATCAATTTCAAGATAAATACCCTGTTTTGTTGGGAGATGGGACACGATGGGGTTGCTCTACACCGCTGTATTTACAGGGTTGATTTAACTGGGAAGATATTGTCAATTTTGCTGCAAATGTGACACATTTCTGAATCTTAATTTATCCATCCATCCATAAAGGCTTCCTCATGTCGTGTCAAAATAACAACACAAGACTCTGTGTCTGACTTCTTATAAATATGGTCAGTGACAGTTGCAGACAGGATGTTTGTGTTAAAGAGGCACGAAACAGACTTTATACACTTTCTGTACATGGTTTCAGTTGTCAAATTGTGTGAAAATGGTAACACTGGAATACTTTTTTCTTTTTTCTTTAAGAGCTGTGTTCTCTTCTTCATTTATACAGTCTATGTGAATTGCTGTATTATGACATTAACATATTATGATATCATTAGGTCTTCGTCTACAACCAAACCAATACTTAACCCATAAAGACCCAGTGCTACTTTTGTGTCAGTTCCCAAATGACATTTTCTCTATATTTGACATTTTTTAAGAGACTTATCACCATTTATTATAATATTACCCTCTGCATTTGGCATTTTATCAGTATAAATCAGGTATTTTGCTATGTTTAATTTATGGAACATGTAAATGTTCAGTGTGATATCATGAATTTCGTAAATAAGTTTTCCATGTATATGTTCATGATGCATCAAATACCAAACGATTAGCTGTTAGGGTTAATAAACTGACATGTGATCAAATGGCATTAAATAACACGCAAAAGGATTAAGATGTGTACGTATAGCATGTCAAACACCATAAGAACTGGCGTGACATACAACGCGACTTTATGAGATCAGTCTGAAATGTTCATAAAAGCTCAGATTAAAGTTGAGGGTAATTGTATCAAAAATAGAGAAAAGTGAAGAAAAAGTTATTTTTCCGGCAAAAATATCAATAACTGAACATAAAAACAAGTGTCTGCATCCACAGTCATTGATTAACCTCCACTGGTGAATCAATATTACATAAGATGACACTACGGAGCCTCTGAACGTCCAAATGTGCTATATCTGATGACAAACCGTATTCTACACCAATTATTTGTATGTACTGATAGGATTAGTGGATCAACAGGTATTAAATATTTTAGATCTGTCTATGTTAGGGATGCAAACAATTAAACAACTATCGATTAATTGTCAATAAGAATTCGCTGAAGTTGATTAATGGTAGAGTCACCCTGTCCACACCTGTCCATAGACTGCCGGTTTGTCTGCGCTGTGACTCTTATGGGATGGTATCTCCGCTGAAATCTCGCTCCATCGTGTCAGCTAGTGATGCAAAGTCAGAAATGTCTATTTCTTCTAAACTGCCCCTCTTCAGATCCATTTATTGTATTGAATTTATTTAGTTCTATTACATAAACGTCATTGCCTGTACTGTATCCAGTGGTACACTAAAGCAATCATTAAGGAACATGACATGCTTTTTTCACAAGTATAGAAACAATATTTAGCTTTTATTCTTATAGACCCTATCAAAAGAGAAATTTAGGTTCTCAGGGAAATTCCTGCTTATCAATTAATCATTGATTGATAAGGTCAACCAATCAATGATTAATGGAATAATCAACAATTTGCAAAGTCTGCTTTTGGTTGGTGATGGATGTTTGAGTCTTTATGGGTTAGATCCACTTGTAAAACCTCATGTTAGTCTTATACATACTCCTGTTCTGAAATGTACTTGGTTGTGGTTCTACGGCTACATGCAGCGACAGAATAAATTGGGAGTTTTGTCAGAGAGGCAAGGCAGACATCCAAACCTGTGTTTCTTTTTTTGTCTTATTTAAAAATGAACCACGCTCCCCTCTATAACCGTACATGACCTTGCTTGCATCCTGGATCCTCAGATGAATCAGACCTGTTGTCACCAGGGAAGCTGTTGATGTATTTGTTTATACTTATGAAATTCACACCTCTGTGCATCACACAGGCCTGAGCCTCCGGGGAAGGCTCCTCTCCAACCTCTCCTCTGCACCCTGATGTTACTTGGTGATGCATTTTCTCCTCAACACAACAACCTGGTCAACTCCTTTCCACTGAAACTCACCCAGGGGAAAGTGATGTTCTGTCCCCGATCAGGACAGTTATTTCTGCAATCTTCCATCATAAACTGACAGCTCATTTCTTCTAGAAACTGTTTACATCCTCCTCTCGCCTTCACTTATATCCTCCATACAGTACAGAACCGGCTTACTGTGAAAATCCTTCTTTTTCCGCCTCTCTATTGACTCTGCAGAAATGATTGTTCTGTGAAATAATAAAATGTTTTTCTATTTTTTGACAGTACTGTCAATCACTGTCAGCCTGTTATATTCGTACTGAAAGCAAGACAGAACAGCAAATTAAGTTCAAAGATGTACTACTTTTATAAAATTATTTATTCATCATTCTCCCTCTCTCTCTCCCCTTTTCTTCTCTATGCTTTTGTCTTTCCTTTTCTCTCGTCTGTATTCTTGTAGACTTTTTTCACTGACGGTATCAGCTCGACTTGACTTCGCACAACCTTTTTTGTGTGTTTCCATTACATAAGAGCTGGTAGCATCAGATAATATCAGGTCCTACTTTTAGACTAGGAATGTCAAACTCATTTTAGTTCTTTACGTCTCATTCAGACCAATTTGATCTCAAGTGTGCTGGACCAGTACAATAAAAGCATAATAACCTATAAATGATGTCAACTCCAAAATTATTTCTACATTTTAGAGTGGCAAAAGTCAAATTACAGTATGAAAATGTTTACATCTACAAACTATCCTTTAAAAGATGTGAATAACCTGAACAACCTTACAACAGCTCTGTCCATATCCGGTCCTTAAGGCACAGTATCCTGCATGTTTTAGATATTCCCCTCTTCCAACACATCTGGAAGCCATTACATCATTATCAGGCTTCTGCAGAGCATGATGATGAGCTGATCATTAATTGAATCAGGTGTGCTGGAAGAGGGAACTATCTAAAACCTGCAGGATATCGGCTCTGGAGGACTGGGTTTGGACACCCCTGCTTTACAGGGCACTCACAGAAATACTCTACAATTCAAAATGTCAACCTTAGTGTGTTATTGGAGGACTTAACAAGACTGTTACTTTTGTGAAATCTTTCTAAAGTTCTTATTATGTAGGAAATCAAGGTCAGTGAAGTTACAATATTTGGTTCCTTGCCCATAAGTAGCAAAAAAATTTAATAAAATAATCCAAGAAGTATATATATATAAATTAAGAGAAAAGCATATGTAAGGTGAACATCACTTTTAGAACATTAGACCAGCATCAGTGCTGATCCAGTCTTGTCCACATCCACATTCACTCTCTGAACATCATTCCTTACATTAGTACCATTACTTCATGGTACCTAACAAAGCAGGTCCACTCACTGTTCATGCACAGGTGGACCTTACAGACCCTGGACACAATAGATTGTTGCCTCGTTGTAACTGTTGCTGTCACTGTCTTGTAAAGTATATGGAAATGCCCGAAATAGTCACTTGCCCAATAAAGGGTTCAGAAAAATAAGAGCAGTTTTAATGATATTCTGCCTCATCTTAACATTCACACATGTGCATTCAAGTTACAGTTCACAGTGGCTGTACAGACACAAAACAAGCTGACCCACTGGAGGGCCCATTGAACTATATGTGGCCCCTGAACTCAAATGACTTTGACACCACTGGTTTATTGTACATTTACCACTTTCTCATCTGTCATGTTGCACAAAAAACATGCAAGTTTGCAAGTGTGGATGCATATATAACTCACAGGGGATCCCGGAAGACCTGGTTTTCCTGATGGTCCTGGTTCTCCTGGTTTGCCCTGAGAAGAAAGAAACAAAAGCCAAGTGAGGAAAAAAAATGCCCCTCTGCGCAGAGTTGGAAAAGTGACTGGTGAGAACAGAAAGAGAAACTACTTAAAGTCCATCTAAATCTGTCTACTTGACACTGTGTAGTGGTTGTCTTGTTTGTGCGTCAGCTCTGACTCACCGATTCTCCTCTTGGTCCAATAAGTCCTTCTGGACCAGGCGGCCCCGGAGAGCCCTGAAGGTACAGAAAGAAAAAGTATTGTTACATGAAAAACTTCAGGGCACATAGGAGAAAAACGAATACTAAAGCGTTTGGAATCTTTATTGACATGTGACCTCATTCGTCTGCAGGTTCTGCATTACTAAACTCGCCTTTTGGTGAAAGCAGTGGGTGAACGTTGATGTAGGTGGAAGAAGTATTCTAACTTTAGAGCACTCTGAGAACATTCTGTTTTGAAGCCCCACAGCCAAGGGGTGATTTAAGTAAAAAGGTTTGAGGTAAAGCACTGAAGTATTACATCCTGCTGCTTGACAAAGAGGGAAAAAAATAGAAGTGCTGCAGCCTTAAGTGTGTACGAGGGACAGATGATGAAGATGAATGAGGTAAAACTTCCACCTAATGTCAGAGGACACCATGGAAGGCTGACTTTAAAAGTGTCTTGGATTAAACAGACAAGATTAAAGAACCTCTGCATGCTGGAAGTTTTACATTCTGTTAAACACCTCTTTTAATCTTAGTGATATCTGCATTCATTCAATCAATACACGGCTGCTTCCAGACACAAAAGTGAGCACGGTGGAGCCACAAAGAAGTGCTGTACCTCAGTATTTAATCTACAGTGCCGGCAAATTTCAGGCTTTTATAATAATGTGCAGAGAAGTGAAGTAGAGGTACTGAATATTTACAGTCAGGTCCATAAGTATTTAGACAGTGACACAAAATCTGTAATTGTGCCTCTGAAATCAAACAAGATGTGGTTGAAGTGTAGACTTTTAGCAATAATTCAAGGGCTTTAACAAAAATATAACATTAACTGTTCAGGAACTATGACCACTGTAACTGATTAAGACCCAGTGCTACTTTTGTGGTAGTTTGCAAAAGAATTTTTCTCTATATTTAACCTTGCTTAAGTGATTTATCACAGTTTGTTGTAATATTATCCTCTTTATTTGGCATTTCTTCAGTGAAAATCATTTTTTCTACATTTGATTTAATAGAGATGTTCATAAAATGGTTATCAATGGTAATCAAAAACAGAGAAAACTAAAGAAAAAGTGACTTTTTCAGTTTAAATATCATTAACTGAACATAAACTAAGTGTTTCATTGATCCAACTCCATGTGTTTTACTGTTGAATCAATGTTGTAGAAGGTGACAGTGTTTCCATGTTAACTTTGGAGCCTCTGAACGTCCAAATGGGTCATGTCTGATGACCATGGAAAAAAAGACAAACTGTATTTTACACCAATTATTTACATTGATTGATAGGATTAGTGGATCAACAGTTATGAAATATTTTAGATCCATAGATGCTTTTGGTCAGTGATGGATGTTTGACAATCCTGAATCTAAAATCTGGACCCTGTAGACATCACCAAACATCAAGTTTCCTACCTGGAGATACTTTGCCAGATAAAAATAACTTTGTACAGAGGAAGCATTATAAAATTTGTGTCATTGTCTAAATACTACTAGAGCTGACAGTATTTATTCACAAGCTTACAGGTTTTTATTGCACTTTTATTGCTGTTTGTGCACAATATAGAACAAAAAAAAATATTTTCCCTACCATCTTTATAAACACAAAGGCTGTCATTTATTAAATCAGCATACGACAGAAAACTGGACACAAAGCCTTTTATTTCATGCGATCATGTATGGAAGATTGGAGTTATGATATATTCTGATTGGGATAATATTCAGTCACAGGTTCCTTTTTTTTTTTTTTTTTTTTACTATTCTCTGGCTTTACTTTATTTCTTTACTTTATTTTAATTATTTTATTTTCATATTACCAGAGAAAGCTTGTGACATAATTTTGTTATGTAGGGATAAAT
This sequence comes from Ostorhinchus rueppellii, assembly GCA_030068375.1. Lineage (NCBI taxonomy): Eukaryota > Metazoa > Chordata > Actinopteri > Kurtiformes > Apogonidae > Ostorhinchus > Ostorhinchus rueppellii. The sequence goes on from JAQQZY010000003.1 coordinate 23,593,788, forward strand.
TGCCTGGCATGAACAAGGTGCTGTTGATCCAATGTCAGATGAATCTGCAACAAGAGTTATGTCCTGTTCAGTATCATACATGGAGGCAGCGTCTCATTCATCACTTCCTTTTTGTTTAGTATCTGAGGCTGAGACTCTTCATTACCGACTCAAACTATAAGACACTAAAAATTGCTGCAGTTTTGGGCCTTAATACAGTGTTTGTGTCATATCTATGCTGTTTGTTTCCTGTCTGTTTCTCTCAGCCCTGAACTCTGACCTAATTACTAACTCAACCCACCTGTGCTCTCACCTGAACCTCATCACTCTGGTTATATAACTCCTTCTCCTAGTCTCAGAAGGTGCCAGATTGTCTAGATGTGTAGCATGACCTTTGAGCATGTCCCTGTCTTCTGTTTTCTTGTGTTTGACCAGTTTTTGTCCCCGGATCCTGATCCAAGTCTGCTCCCATTTGACTACATCTTCAGTCTGTGTCCCTGGAAACCGAACTGCCTTCATCTGGACCTCCACTCCTCTGCCTCTACCCCGGCCACCGAACCGCCTTCTGTCTCTGGATCAACCCATCAGCCTGCTCTACATTGCCCTGGACGTTATCGGACCCCGGACCTCCTCTGACCAAGCCTCCAGCCCAGCCCTAGCCCTCACGGACCTTCGACCTCGGACCTCCTCTGACCAAGCCTCCAGCCCAGCCCTAGCCCTCACGGACCCTCGACCTCGGACTGACGTGGACTCCCCACTCATAGAGCTATTCCCGCTCCCCGGGCTCCTCTGTGGATCCCCTGAGCCCATTGGCTCTGCGCTCCTTCCGGAGACGAAGATACCTCTGAACATTACTTATTTCTTTGAACTACTGTATGCTGATAATTCAAAACATTATTCAGTAAACACTTGTGATTTAACCCTTACTCTGTGGTCTTGCGATTGGGTTCCTTCTCTGGTTGTTATAGTCTGTCCGTATCATACATCTAATATTGAAGTGTGTCCTATCATAATGCATTCTCCATGCTCCATGTTGTACTTTATTGATTTCATTTGATGCCACTTTTCACTTTGATTATTTCATCTGGATGTTTTATTTATTTGGTTGTACTCTGCATTTCCATGTAAATGCAAGAGGAAAAACACAATGAATAGGGCTGTCATATTGAACTGAAATGATGACATGAAGAGTAATGATGTTGTGACTGTTTGATTAATCTTGCGTGAATATTGTCATAAAATGATTTATGTGCATGAATCTGCAATGGTTTGTATGACTGGTAAATTTAATGCTAATGTATACGATATCTGTAAATGAAAATAACGGTAAGCTATCAAAACACCCTGAAGTCCCAACTGAAATTACTAGAAGAATGCCATTTTCTTTTACATATTTAGATTTTCCCATTAAAAAAGGAAGCTAAAAAAACAGACCTGCCTCCACCTGGGAACTTAAAACTCACAATAAACTCACACTACACCCATAATGGTGACGACCTATAACTTGTATCTAACTGGCAGAATATGTAGTCATGGATGAGTATTACTATTAACATTCCTGAAAACACAATCTGCACATGCCCTAGACTTATTGAAATTATTATTATTATTTTTTGTCTTTTTCAGGACATGACAAACTTTAAAATCACATTAACAACAATTAACATTTTTGCGCCAGATTGAAACAAACAAAAAAGACAAACAAACAAAAAAAAAAAACCCCTCTTAAAAACATCAGATTTGATTTGGTCAAACTCACCTCTTTACCAGGTTTTCCATCACGTCCCGGTGAACCAGACTTTCCATCTTCACCCTGGTTGGATCATACAAGAACACATTAATCACATCACTGCGTGGCCCTTTCCACAGTTTCCACAGAGCTTCATTACATACAGAATAAACTAGAGTAACTCTTTTTGTCTTATTGTCATCCAGGAAATGTTTCTATAGTATGGACAATATGAATAAACAGCAGAGTGGAGGCATAATTAAGACAAACATCACACTTTGTAAGTATTTTAGGATCATTAGCACTAGCAGTGACATTACCAATCATTTGGAGTTATGTTTCCCTCTGTGTTCCTGATACATACAGTACAATACTGACTTTGCTATTTGCTCAGTTTAGTTCTCACTGCTCCTGAGGGAACTATACAGTTCATTAGTTGTTAAATGTTTTGACTGGTTAATGAAAGAGGGTGTCTGCGAGAAACAATAAGCTAAAACAAGCTAACGTGGAAAATAGCAGTGGCTAATGTTTCATAAAAAAGCGGTTCCTACTAGAATAACTATTACGGTTATAATAATTTAGGATGTAAAAAGCTTTAATTCCCCCCCCCCCCCGCTTGTCTTACATCCATTTAAAGTAATCATTTATTCATTTAAAAGTCTGTTTTGCTAACGAGGTAAGCTAATGCTAGCTAATGTAGAACGCTTCTAAATAAATGTATAACTGAATAAATGAAGCTGAATATTTTAAAACTATTCAGTTAAGGAAAATGCTTAACATCAGTGCTGCAATAGCTACTTTTCTTTTTTGTTTTTGTTTTTTTTTGCACTTCTTTTTTAACCTTATGATGATAGCATGACTTTCCTTTTTTTCCAGTTCGCTCTACCAGTAAATGCTACAGGAGAAAGTTTTCCTTGAGTAATACAGTAGTAACCACAAATATGCATTTAGGCTCTGTCTCTGTGCTAAAACTGTTTTTGTTTTTTTTAAACTATATATACATCAGCTTGTTGTTACATGAATAATAGTGACTATAATTTCCATATGACTGGCACTTAGTGACAGCAATTAGAAGCAATAGAGAGTAGTGTGTACAAAAACACTTCACAGTTCCTCTAATAAGCTTCATAAAAAAGTGGCTCTTACTAGAATAACTATTAGATTTCTGACAGTTTAGGTTCTAAAAAACAAAACAGTTATGTGGATAAGCTTCATATTTTCCTGCTTGTCTTAAATTCATTTAAAGATAATAACATTGAAGTCTGTGAGGTGTAGCTTAGCTAACACTAGCTAAGCTAACGCTAGCTAAGGTCATGCTAGCTAATGTTGAACACCTGTAAATAAATGTAGCCTAATACTGAAGGAATGAAGCAATGTAAGGCTGAATATTTTAAAGCTATTAAAAGTTAAGGAAAAAAAATATGCTGATGCTGACTGTCGGTGCTTCAATAGCTACTTTCTTTTTCTTCTTTTTTAAAATATTGTTTGCGCTCATGAGTAATGAGACTTCTGACTTTTCCCTTTGTTTCTGTTCACTCTACTAGCAAACACAACAGAAGAAAGTTTTCCTAAAGCAATACAGCAACAAATATACTCATAGGCTCTGTGCTAAATTTGTTTTGTTTTATTTTTACTATATATGCATCAGCTTGCTGTTTCCTGAATAATAGTGACTATAATTTCCATATGACTGACATTTAGTGACAGTAATTAGAAGCAGTAGAGAGTAATCCTCGGTGTGTATGGGAACACTTCACAGTTCCTCTAATAAGTTGTGTGCTGTCAGGGTGGCAGTAGTGTGGGCTGCAGGGCTGAGAGGCTGCCTGTCTGTAATGAGCCATGCTATTGGTCACGCCACTGTGGCACAAACCTTTCCTGAGGATGTGCTGCTGTGTGGGAGACAAAGGAAGCTGCTGCAGTGAATCGCTCAGAGTGGGTGTGTGAAAAAAAAAGTGCATGTCAGACATATCTTGACATTGCAGTGTGCTGTGCCAAAAACTGTGGCTGACAGCTATTGTCTGAACTCCTGATGTGAATCCTGTCGGGGATGTTACCTCTGATCAGCTCATGTGATGCATGCTTGAGGGAATATTCTTTACCCCGGTAGAATATACAGGTAATTACACTAATTTGTCCAGCATCCTTTTTTTGTTTGAATTATCGTCTTTTTCATAAGCTCTACGACATTTCATGGACGACACAAAAAAAGCTCCAGACCCATATAGGCACAGGTGTCGTCTTCAGTAACTGCTCCAATATCCAGTTCTTGTGACTTGCAGTCTGCAAAACTGCACACCTCATCAAAACTGAGTAAAAACAGACACACCGGGGGAGTTTTGCAGCTTATCCACAGTGTGTCACTTTCCCTGAGCCATTTTAGTTCTTTAAGCTGAACACTGATGCCACAAAATGTGGAAGCTTTCACTACACAGCACTGTCAAAATAAAAGTCAGGAGAAATGTGGCTGCGTCTTGTCCTTGTCTTTTTTGTTTGTTGCAGTTTAAGCAAAATGACAGCGCAATCACTCTGAACTAATACTTTATATCATTATGAAATGCAGATATTATTTAAGCAAATGATACATTTTCTAGCATAGTAAAATAAATCTAGTGCTGTGTCTTTCGATTTGTGGTAAATAGTGAGCCTGTTTACATGCACACTAAAACTGATCATTATCTTATCTCTACAGTTATCAGATTATCAGTTGTCAGTTATAAGGGATCACAGGGTTTCTGCTGGTCATTAAAAAGCATTAAGTCATTAAATAGATTTTGCAAAAAATAAAGGCCTTAAATGGCATTAAAAAACCTTAAAGTCAATGTCCAGAGGCATAAAAAAATTAAATACACTTAATTGTCATTCACAATTTATTTTGATTATATAAACATTGACTAATTTTGATTGGAAGTATAGTGTGATAATTAACAGGTGGAACCCTTTAATTGGCTATTGTTTATGGCTCATGCACAAAGTCACAACACTGGATACTTGGAATGCAATGTGCTGTGAGCGTGCTCATGCTGTGGCAAAAGAGTGGAGGGAATATTAGCAAATGTCGGAAAAATGGGAAAATGCACGTTTCAGCAGAAGTGATTGGAGGAAGAACTATTCAGAACGGTCATAAAACTATATATAAAACTGTATCTCTCAGTTTGACATGGGCGTTAAATGTGTTTAAAGTGGCATTAAAAAAGGGTCTTAAAAAGTATTAAATTAGACTTGCTGATACCTGCAGAAACCCTGGATCATGTAAACAGAATAATCTGGTATGTTTTATCAGGTAACAGCAGTAATCTGATGATGAGAAATCAGATGAACACAGATGAAAATTGTAGAAAATGGAAGTGATGTAGTTGAACTTGAAGGAAGACAATAATAGGAAACTTGAGTCTACTATCACTGCGTATGTACATGCTTCAAAAGAAATCTGATGATGGACTGAAATATCTAATTATCAATTTTTGCATTTCTGAAGTGCATGTAGAGGCATCACATCTGGTTATTACAATTATCTAATTACTCCCAGTTATCTAACTTGTATGGTTATGTAACTTTGACATTGATTTCAACTTTTTATTTATCCTTGAGGTTTTTAAGACAAATTTCAGAACCCTTCTGCCCATCTGTAATTCACCATTTAAAAGAAGAATGTCGTATCATGGTTTCCAATAAGTAATAGCTGTGTTGTATTTCTGATGATACTTGCAACATGCAAGTACTGTCAGTGGAACATGACGGAGTAGTAACAGGAGTATCTGAAATGTGCTACGTTAAAATAGACAGTATTTACGATAGATACTTAGCTAAGCGAGATGAATACGCTACTTTCATTTTTGTTTTTTACATTTTTGGCCACTGCAAGTTGACCTTTTCCCAGTCACTGATCTGCCCACAGGCTTCCACTGACCTTAGCTCCTGGAGCTCCAGGTTCTCCTCTGTGGCCCTTAAATCCCTGCACAGACAGAAAAAAAGACAGTGAATGGGTCATGTGCACTGTCTAAATCTGCCATAGTTTTACTGATTATTACTTACAGGGACTCCCCTGAGCCCAGGTGGTCCCGGGGGGCCAGGCTCTCCTTGCTTGCCCTGAAATCACACCAGAAGTAGTTACTTTCATGTACATTCAGTGACAAAGGGTGTGAGGATCTACCAGCCAAAAACTGATGACAGTCAGTAAGATGACAGTGACCAATACCAGTCTATCAGAAAAAAAAGACAATTATCAATGACAGGTGCTGCTCTTAGAGCTCCCTGAATAATTACAACCACAGCATCACAAAATATTACTAAGTAATTGCCTGACTTTCTTGTCTCAATGGTGTATGTTATTTGTATGTTTTCAGAATCAGAGTAGTTTATTAGTCCCAGGGGAAACTGTTGTGGTATTTGTATGTTAGCAAACAGAAATTCTAACATTGACTCATCCACTGCTCAGGGACTAAGTCTAAACCTTACTGATGTAGGCGACACTCATGCTAGTGGCTCATTCCCCAGTTGGCAAAAAACGTGAAAATAAAACAAACAAATAAACATATAAAAACATGAGTAATGGTTACTGGCCCAGAACTTCCTTTACAGATACACTCCTACTTTTAGCTCATAATTGTTTGCACTCTTTATTCATTTCATTTACGTACAGGGTCTCCTTGTTCTCCTGGTCTGCCGTCTTTTCCCATTTTTCCAGGCTGACCCTGCAGATTAATGGAATTGATTGTTAAGCATTTTTCAGGTGTAAACATCGACAATAATATTTTCTAGTCAGCCACTTCTAAATGTTGACACTGCACATCCAGAAATGTATTTATTCATAGCTCTCTTCCTTAAATCATTATTCTTACTATCAATCCAGGAAGACCCGGTGGTCCCTGAATTCCTTTGAGACCCTCTTTGCCCTAGGAAAAAACAAACACACAAACAGGTCACCATCACCAAAGAAAAAGAAATGATTAATGGCCACTATTACCACACAGGCTGGCTGACCTACATGCTGTATGGGGGGAGGTTTGTACAATAATGACACATGGGTAATAAGTTTTCTAAGGGGGAAAGTACATGGAGTGCAGGCTAACCTTTTCTCCAGGGGGCCCTGGGGGACCAGGAGGGCCAGGCTGTCCATCGTTACCCTGAAGAGCAAAGAGACAGTGTCAGGGGAGGTCACCAAAAATAGAAAGGCTGAGCACCGTGAGATGAAATCCAAACAAATGAGCAGCGTTTAAAATTTTTTTTAGATCATTGCACGTGAATTTAAAAAAGGGTTAAAAAACAAAGCCCAAAATAACAACTTACAGCGGCTCCCATTAATCCAGAAGGACCTGGGTGACCAGGGGGGCCTGGGTGACCCTGTTAATAAAAAAAACAGTGGTGACTAAATATAATTATGTTATTCAGCATCATAGTGAATGTGACTTTATGAGTAGAGAAAAAAGAAAGAAAAATTAAGGTACAGTACAAGACTCATGAGTCATAAGCAAATATAGACCTTGTCTCCTTTCTCTCCAGGGCTTCCAGCAGGTCCACGATCACCTTTTATACCCTGTGGTGAAAGAGAAAGAGCCATTAAATGAATTCTTACTCTACAAGAGGAAGCACTCAGGTAAAAACCTATTGGATGAATTTAAATATTAGGGCTGTCCAGAATGATGTGCAGCTTCTACTGGAGGTAATCAGCTTATAAATTACTATTCATTCATTCTTTCATCTTCTGAACTCGCTTTATCCTCACTAGGGTCATAGGGATTGCTTGAAGCCTAGTTAAGGCGTAGAGTACATGCCACCAGTTCATCACAGGGCTGACATATAGAGACAATCACTCTCACATTCACACCTATGGACAATTTAGATTAACCGATTAACCTATCAGTGCATGTCTTTGGATGGTGGGAGGAAGCTGGAGTACCCGGAGGAAACCAACGCAGACACAGGGAGAACATGCAAACTCCACACAGAAAGGTCCCACAATGGACTGGTGTTGGAATCAAACCCAGGACCTTCTTGCTGTGAGACATGAGTGCTATCCACTGCACCATGTCCCCAAAATACTATTCTAAAATTATACATATAAAACTACCAAATAAACCATGAAATAAGAAATTGTCTTCTGTCATTCATTATGCATCCATATTCATGACTATGAATATCTAATCTCATTTCTAGTTTTGTGCAGCAAAATTCACAATCAACAGACACATCCACACAGTCAACATTAATTTTAATGAATGACCAAAAAAATGACTGCGAATGCTCAAACAAAATATTGTTTCTGTCAGACTTTATAATGTGGACACTGCAGACACAGACTTTAACCTCTTGATGAGAATGAGCAGCAGTGTGTAATTGTTGAGGATAAAAAATACAAATAAATAGTATCCCATGTATAATAATAATAGACAATAGACAGACATGACTGATTAATTGATATGAAAAGCTTCATTTTGAGAGATATCAACTTTAGTGTGGACAGTGCTAATGGTTCCTCAATCTATGTGACATAGCAAGTGCTTTAGCTACAAAAACCCTTCATAAAATTATTTCAAATACACATATATGTATGTATGTATGTATACTGTTGTTGTTGTTGTTTGTTTGTTGTTTTTTTTTACCTCTAATTTCACCAGACGTTACTGTGACTATTCAAAACCTGGATAATTGTGTAGTGTTGTTAGCTTTATGGGATGATCAAGTCTTAAAACTAACACTGACCCTGGGATAGTGAGACATGAACCAGTGACAAAGTCAGCAAGTTACAACCCTGCTAATAAGATGTCAAAAAGTGAAGAGCATGGAAGCATTTGAAGGAGCAGTGACTGTTAAAGCAAAGAGAGACATGGAAAATCCCCAGTGCATCAGCCCTTTGAAGCAAATTTTCTACAGCTGGTTTTATTGTAAACAAACTTAGAAAGTCCCCGAGAACAAACAATGTGGACCTGTTGGTTTTCCAGTTTCACGACTGGTCCATGTCAGTGGTCTAGACACACAAATCAATACAAAGCCTAAAACATGTAGACGACATACAGTAATATTGTCTTTTAAATACAATTTAGTTGCCTTTCTGCAAAGAAAAATCTACCCTGTTTCCTGAACTTACTTCCACCCTATTTCCTGAAGAAAAAAAAAACAGTTAACAGAAGAAATTAATGAGCAGATGTCAATGGGAGCGATAAGGGTACAGTTAGTGTGCAAACTTGCCTTTCCGCCATCAGCTCCAGGAGGCCCTTGAGGTCCGGTTAGTCCAGGTGGACCCTGTAATGACACGGCAAGACCATCAGTCTCTGTTCAGGAGACAGCGTGGAGCGCCATCAGCGGGTCCTAATCGTTCACTGCTGCCCCCAGAGGAGGCCGAGCTAATGATGCACACACAGCCTCTCCATCCGTCACATGGTCGTGATGGATGATAACCAAAATCGTGGCCAGGACCCTGCGCCTCACTTAGGGATTATTTAATGGAGATACATACACCTCCAAAGACGAGCAGGGTATACATAATGAACTTCACATTTAAAAAAAAGGAATAATTGAATATAAATGATTTAGTCCTACTTGGAATCCATCCTGGCCATTTTTTCCTGGAGGTCCCTGGTGGCCCTTATCTCCTGGGAGTCCTGGTATACCTGGTGGTCCAGGTGGACCTGCAGGGCAGTCTGAACATACGTCCTAATAAGACAGCAGAGACATGTTTGGGATGAAATAATTGGCCACCAAACATCTGTATATTTCTTGTGGGGAGTCGTCTTACCTTGAGGTTGAGGTCTGAAAGGTCAGCTGCCTTTCCCTGAGAGACACAGTAAAGAGAAGATCAAACCAATGAACCAGAGATTATGTAAAATGTGACTCCAAAAATGCTATTTAGCAAACAAAATATTATGTGTAAGAACTGCACAAGAGTACATGTGATTGTTAAAGATTAGATTTAAAAAGCTCTGTAATAACAGCTGTCAGTCCTCTGCAATAGCTGTTCACACCTGGAAGCCTTGATGACTTCCAATGTGAAGGTCTAAGGTCTCACTCGTATAACTTCAACCCACAGGTGTTAAACTGGGATGCAATCAGGCTTCTGTGTAGGTCAGTCCACTGTTTTACTCAAACTTTACTTTATAGGAAGAAAATAAGTGTTTCTGTTAAGTGTTTTGGAGGCATTTTGTATTTGTTGTATAAGTTGTTGTAGATGTACAATTTGTAAAATAAATGTCAACAATTTGCAAAAAAAAAAAAAAAAAATCAAGACACAAAACTTGGTAATAAATGCAGATATGATTATGTGAGTCTTATTTCCAAGAAGTGAAAACAACCCTCAATGAAAACTAAGGCTATGTTCAGACTACCAGCAAATGTGGCACAAATTTGACTTTTTTTGCCCATATGTGACCTGTATCGGATCTGTTAAAGACAATTTGAACAGCATAAACCTGATTTTTTCAAATCCAACCCAGGCCATTTTCATATGTGGTCCTAAATCTGATACGTATCCGATATTTTGCAATGAGACTTCAGTCTCAACGACCAGGTCACATTTATACAAATTTTACATCATATAAATGGAACAAACGTCACAATTCTGCATCCCAGGAGTGCCTCTTCCATAAACACACTCCGTGCCTGCATGGTCACGTTTTACATCAGGACCTTTGTTTGTGCATGTGGGTTGCTTCTGGGTCGCATTTAGTTCAAACTCAAAACTGATAGAAGTCGCATTTAATGTGTAACATAAACGAGCACATACAAAAATTGAATTTCACCAAAAAATCCAAATTGTGCATTAAGATCTGCTGTCTGAATGTAGCGTAAGGTAACATATAAAATAAAACCAAAAAACAGATGAGACAGAATACTAAGTGAAATTAAATGCTTCAAGACTTTCACACACTCTTAGACAAATGTGGACGTACATATGGGAAGAACATTTGTATTGCAGCCTTTGCTATTTTGTTTTTATTTTTGTAATCATGTGTGAAACATATGGTGAGATTAGAAATCTGACGACACCATAACAACCCACCAAAGGCTTAACCCAACAATCTTGGGGCATGGGGAAGAGTGCCAAGTGTAACAGTTGCTGCTTAGTGTGACAGTGGGAGATAACCTACACACCATCTGGGAAGCCAGATGACCTCCTAACTAAAAGCATGGGTTCCAATTCTTTCACTTACAAGAAAAAGCTGGTGAGCCCAGAAGAATAGTCTCTTTTTCAACCTAAACATGACCTGCAATATTTTCATGCAGCTCCTAAAACTACAAAAAAAACAATTTAAATGAGACAAAGATATTCAGCATTAATTTGCTTTAAAGGAGTGATATTTTGCTTTTTTAAGTGGAATTATATATTTTCAAAAATTTCCCTGCGGTCTACATAAACTGTAAATGCTCTGCTTGGGTTTGAATCCTTCATTACTTCAACTCCACAGGTCCATCTTCAGCAGAACTGTTACTTTTCAGTTCTGTGTCAGTCAGAGTGCTGTGCTCTGAATTCTGCACTCTGAACATTGTCCCAGTGGCTGATTTATACCAAGGTCAGATTTTACTGGACCTACTGACACCCTTGGAGCTGTGACCCCCCCCCCCAAACACACACACACACACACACACAGTTTTCTGTTTGTTGATCCATAGTTCAGACTGAACTGTGACAGTTCTGACCTTGTTTGGACAATTCCAAACAGATATTTGGTGCAGCTATTGACACCATAAACTTTCACTGAGGCTATTTTATTGTCTAAAAAGAGAGCTAAACTAGTGTAAACTATCAGCTGATGCAGCATATGAAGGTAAAAAGACACAGTGCCAACTTTTTATTTGAAGAAGAAAACTTTAAAATACATAACACCATAATGTATATTTGTGTGTGTGTGTGTGTGTGTGTGTGTGTGTCGACGATGAGATTTTTACTATATTTACTTATTCGGTGAACCTCTGCATACATACTGTGGATTTGTTGGCGTAATATAATTCATTATATTATAACATGAAAAGCTTTTTATAATAATAATAATAATAATAATAATAAATATAATTATTATTATAATTATTGTTATTATTATTATTACTACTTTGTCACTTCTTAGTACTAGTACTTCCCAATGTGCAATGGAGCTTTTTTCACTACTGTTTTTATAGCTTTTTAAAAATAATTGTGTTATTGCATTGCCCTTGTATTGTTTCTTTTTTTCTTGTTTTTTCTATGCTCTGTGTTGGGCTGCTTTCGGAACCTCAGTTTCCTGAGGGCTCAGCCCAAGGGACCAATAAAGTTCTAATCTAATCCAATCTAATCGTATTGTATTCTTGTATACAACTTCCCTCTGCTGTTGAGAGTTTGGACTATCAGTGTTACATATATCCTCTTCAACATAGTGCTGCTTCCACTAGTTCATATTTACACAGAAAAACTAGAACTCAAATGTTTTTTTGTTTTTTTTCCCCAAATGCACTGTATCTGTATTTGTATGTCTGTCAGATATTCTTGTTGCGATTATTTATTAGTGCTGCTCTACGTCTGTACTCACAGGCTCTCCTGGTGATCCCTTCTCCCCGGGCCTTCCAGGTAAACCCTGAATTTGGAGGAAAGGAAAACAAACAATTACATTTTCTATCAACTGCAGGTAAATTGTTTGACATGAAATATCAAAAGTCAAAAACAGTCAATAAAAACAGAAAATAAAAGGTGCCAGTGACAGTCAAACAAGAAAAATAGATGTGCAATAAATAGGGTATGTATGTTTTATAAAATGAGCTCACATTGTGTCCTGCAGGGCCCTGGGGACCGGCCACTCCAGGTGGACCCCTTAAACCCTGAAACCCAGAGAAACACATCAGAGAAACAAACTTGTTATGTTTAAATGGATTCTTTACAAACCTTCAGAAGATATTTACCGCAGCTCCAGGTTCTCCATTATTTCCAGGAGGTCCCTGTGGAGAACAAGGATTGCATATTTAGAAATGTGTAAATAAAAACATAGAGGATGGTAGTATAAGAATGTCTTGGAGTGGTGGTCCTACCGGCAGTCCCACTTTGCCTTCTCCTTGGGGGCCCCTGTCTCCTTGTACCCCTGGTTCTCCCCGTAGCCCTGGTTGGCCCTGGAGATGAGAAAAGGTTCACTCCAGATCTGCTCCTGAGATATTACCACTTCAGCTGGAATGTTTGCCTACAAGCCTCCGAAACTGTCAAATTCAGTGACGCCTGCTGATCCCACAAATATCACTCTGTTTTTAATCAATGATGGGGGGAAAAAACGGAAAAAAATGCAATTTGCAGTTGACATTTGGTACTCTGGAGAAAAATGCAATTCAGTGATGAGGGTGAGTGATTTGACACCGTAAATCCAGCAAATGTCTCTGTCCGTTTCACCCATTCTGTGCCCTCTGCATCAAACACTTCACAGCAAAAAGCTTGTCATCATCACGGCAAAGTCACAGCGCAGTGGACATACAAATTGCTTTTGCTGCTTTCAACAAAAATGAATTGTTTTCTCTCAAAAAAGGTTTTCACATCAACAAAAGAACACCTGTGCATGATTTAAAAAAAACAACAAAAAAACCCCCACCCACACCCACACACACACACACACACCCACACACACACTCTAAACCTACTTTACCTTAGGGCCTGGGGGTCCCTGAATTCCCTGTGGTCCTGGTTCTCCCTGTAATATCACAAATGACATCAATCATACACATGATTTAAGCCTCTTTTGGATAAACCAGTTGGAGTTGAAAGTGTTGTATAACTTGCTATTTTTCATGCACATAATTGTATAAGGCCTCGGGGATGCACCTGGCAGCCGTAAAACCAGAACTGCTGTGAGCCAAATCTGTTGTGTTTTAATGTGATATGTCTTAACAGTGTTCTTCCTGTTTGTTCCTGCCTCGTCAGCAGGACGGCCACATGTCTCAGGCAAAAAAAAAAAAAATGATGAAGAAACATGTTGAGCCTCAGCGCCAAATGTGCCTGTTTGGGCTGATTTCCTTCCCAGTTGTCTTACATTGTGGTTCAACATGTACAGTATTAAAGGGGAAATATGTTTACAAGCGGAACACATGTAGAAAAAATACGAGACTGTGTAGAGGAATAATTAGAAATGAAGGACTCTATTTATAATTTTACACTGCAAACACCCATGCCATTCCAATAGGGCTTAAAAAGATACACATTACATTTAATAACACATTTAAATAAAATATAAACAAAATATACACTTGTGACCATTTGTTTATAGACTTTTGAATTTGGCATTTGGTTGTGATTTTTAGGAGTAATAAGTCACAATATTTGGATAAGAGATTACGTTATGTGCTGTGTTAGGTTAGGTTAGGTTAAGTTAGGTTAGGCTATGTTATTTTATGTTATCTTACGTTATCTTATGCTATACTATGCCATGCCATGCCATTCCCTGCCACGTCAGATCAGGTCAGGTCATACTATGCTATGCTATCTTATGTTGTGTTATGTCATATGTTAAGTTACATTATGTTGTTATGTTATGTATAACTACATTATGGACTTCACAATACCATTACATTGCCAAGGATAGAGTTATAAATGTGCAGTATAT
>JAQQZY010000003.1:23624440-23634934 GCA_030068375.1 Ostorhinchus rueppellii
ATAATAATAATAATAATAATAATAATAATAATAATAATAATAATAATAATAATAATAATAATAATAATAATCCTACTACTACTAATAATAATAATGATAATTCTGGCTCTGACTGTCCACATGTTGAAGTGTCCTTGAGCAAGACGCTGAAGCCTAAACTGCTCCCAGTAGAGCCTGGCAGCGCCTCACATGGCAGCAGCCACCCACTAGTGTATGAGTGTGTGTGTGTGTGTGTGTGTGTGAATGTGAGGCTTTGTAAAGCGCTTTGGGCACCATGAAAGTGTGGAAAATGTGCTATATAAATGCAGCCCATTTACGATTTTTTACCATTTAAAATATACTTAAAGTACCATTAGAGTGTTTAGAATAAAGAGGGTTCCTTCAGATTTCAACTGGCTGAATTTAAGACTTTTTAGAATTGAATTTAATGCCTATTTCACATCACAAAAATGCATGACTTGTAGAATTTAGGAAAATATATGTATTTTGATTCCCACCGCTCTGAGTCATTTTTCACCGGGGGCTGCACAGTTAGTGATGGTTGGTTCCTAATTTCAGTATAAGTTATTGGGTCAGACTGGGTGGAACTGACTAGACTAATGTTATTTTGGACATTTCCCAGACACACTTAAACACAATACAGCGAACAGCTTTATGCCAAAGTACCTACCATATAACCCTACCTGCCATATAAATGTAATACCTTTTAAAGACTTTTTTAGGGTATTAAATGCAGATTTGTAAATTATTGAGTTGGAATGGGTAGAACTGAGTAGACAAGGCATTTAAAACTTTTTGAGACCCCGCGAGACCCTGTCCATATATCAGTGTATTAGTCTGCAGAAATATGAGCTGAATGTATTCATACTGACAATCTAGTGGATTTATGTGACCAGTAGAGGGAGTAATGAGTCACTCTGCTGGTCTCCCATAGTGAGGAAAACTAAAACCGCAGGACTTTTGACCAAAGAATCAGAAAGTGACGAGATGAGATGAGGACGATACAAAACTAACTATTGTTGTTTTCACTACTGGACACAGCTCGACTGAAAAGAATGGGGTTTGATGTTGAAATCACAGTCTTTCTTCTACACATGATATAAAGTTTTTTTTATGATGTTATGTTATGTTTGCTGATTGACTGTTCAGACCAAAAACAGAAGTGATTTGTGGTTTTATTGTAGCTGCTTTGTGTCTAAAAACAGAAATAACAGATCAATAATGTAAACTATCAGCTGATGCCGTGACCAGTGTGAAGACTAGAGTTATTCTGACTTAAAATAACCATCTACATGCTTTTTATTTGAAGAAGAAAACTTGATGATATAATATACATATACATAATACAATGTGTGTAAACAATGAGCTTCTGGGGTCCCGCTACCAATTGTGGACCCCATGGAAGGTGGGATGTATGGGATGGCGGTGTCGGGACTGGGGGTATAGGGATGTGTTTTGTAAGAGCCGTAAAAACCACAACTGACATGAAACTGAAACTTAACTTTGGATGTCCGAATCCTGTCTTCTATGCTTCTCGTTTACGCTGGAGCTTACACGAAATTTTCACAGTTTTCACAATTTTCTAACCTATTTCCACTGGGGCCCTTGGAAATGCTGGACCGCATGAATTTGTCATGTTTACCTCCTTTTACAGTACCCCAGATTAGCTTTATATTTTATTCAGTGAATGATACAGTCTGCAGACACATACTGTAGTGTTGATTCACAGGTGGTTTTGGTAGTCCAGTGGGTGTTTGGGTGAAAACAGTTCTTCCTGTTGTTGATCATTTGGAAAATCAATAAAACAATAACACCTTAAAGTCACTTACATTCCCCTGGTATGTACATAATTATTTTACATTTCTAATCAAGTTGTCCATGATTACAATGTGTCCACAACACACCTCCTCATATGATTCTTACCCTTTGGCCGAACTCTCCAGGCTCTCCGGGTAAGCCTTGTACTCCTGGAGGACCCTAAGGAACACAAACACAAACTCCAGACAACGCTACTGGAATTTTTATGAACTCTTCAGCCAAGCATGCATGAACAGGTGGCTGTTCCACAACATCAACTTCTCTGAATCAACCAGGAAGAGGAAACATGCAGGAAGGAAGTAATAGGTCAATGTCCTTACAGGAGGCCCCGGGGGACCATCAGCCCCTGGAGGCCCAGGAAGTCCAGCATTCCCCTGAAACAAGTCAATAAAACCCCCTTAGATTATGAACTCAACTTCCTATCTGTGTCACTAAATGAGGTAGGCATCACACTATGAATTCAATTACTGTGACATGACAGGTGTAATACACTTTACATTTATGCAGGTAATGAATCTGTTCATTTCTGTCCACAAATCATTTACACTGAAAATGGTTTCTCATTAATGGTTCTGTCAAATCATCATTCAAAAGCCAATTACAGTATACTGCTGTACAAATTAGGCAGTGTTAAAGTTTGTCATTTTTATGTCAACCACATGAGTTTTAATGCTGTAATTCATATTACATTAATAGTCCTAATGGTGTACACAGTAATTAATTTTAGCAGGAAGGCATAGTAGATTTGGGAGCATTTCTGTAATTCTAATATAATAAATATGTACACACGTTGTTAAATTAGGTAAAAGAAAAACCATATTATAGCATGAAAAATTTATTATAATTAGATATTTACACATTATAATACGATATTTTCATGCCAAGGCAAGATATTTTCCCCATAAAAAACTCATTGTCGCATCTTATACATCATATCAAACAGTATTTTTATCTTACAGAAATCTTTGGTTTCGTGATGTCATAATGACCAGAACATTTATTGTTTTATAATAAATATATTTTGTTATAAAGTGAAACAATATCTTGTTATAACAGCCAACTTTTCATCCATTTCTCCTTTATTTTTAACCGTTTCTTAAAAGTCACTCACCTTATCTCCTCTTAAACCTTCCATTCGAACCTTGAAGTAAAAAACAGATGCATTTACATTTTATTACCATATTAGATGATACATATTATTGCTGTATTATAACTGATGCACTATTGTGGCTCTGCTTAGCATGCTAATTTAGCAATAATTACTCCAGTAACATAAAGATAACCAAAATTTCTACTTAAGTAAGATCATGAAGTATTTGTACTTTGTTACTTGACACCTCAGGTTGTGATATACTGCAGGGAAAATGCTGTTGAAAACTGGGGCCTTATTAAAGAAATAACTAAACAAGCCTTCAGCCTGACAGTTTGGACCTGGAAATGAGTTTTACTGAACTGTGACCTCAAATTTAACAAGTGGATGAACACACTACTGGTGTTAGCACATACTCAACATAGTAGGTACGACTGAATCAAACACAACTGTATAGAAATATAGGATGACCAATCACAGGAGAGTAAAGGTTGGCTCCAGTCGATCACCAACTATGGGAAAACGCAACAACTACCTAGGTCAGATTTCCAAACACTCATATATATTCAACATGACTGTTATTGGACTGATTTATGTTCAGTACAAAGAAAATAGATATTCTGTTTTTTCTTCCCTTAAATTTCTGTACTACCCCCCCCCCCCCCCCAACAACCAGTTTAAAAAAAATAATTTATCCATTCATTCAATTTATTTACTTTTTTCCTTCTTTCCTTGCTCAGCAATCTGTCTGAAAATCAATAACCACTGATATTTCTCTCCTGTACAACCGCAACATTATCAATTTCTATCAATACCCTTTATCCAACTGTCATTATTATTTATTCATTCATTCATTTTCTATATCCGCTTTATCCTCACTAGGGTCACGGGGTTATTATTATTATTATTTTAGTTTTTTGTTATGTAGTTATTTATTTTTGTTTATTATAATTAATGTTAATATCACTATTACTATTAATGTTGTTAATGATAGTGATTTTTACTCCCGCCAAGGAGGTTATGTTTTTGCCAGCGTTCATCTGTTTGTGTTCAAAATAACTTGAAAAGTTCTGAACAGATTTGGATGAAATTTTGAGGGAATTGTTAGAAATGGGACGAGGAACCAGTGATTAAATTTTGGAGGTGATCTGGATCACCGTCTGGATCCAGGAATTTTTTAAAGGTTTCTTTAACAGTGGGAGATAGGGCATGATGGCACTGAGTTGCATATGAGGTCATTCAGCACCATCTAGTGGAGGAAAGTACAAACACTACCTTGGTGGAGGTCTGCACTCTCCGAGTGCTTTTCTAGTTATTATTATTATTATTATTATTATTATTATTATTATTATTATTATGTTATCTATGTTTTTCATTATGATTTATGTTAATATCACTGTTACTATTAATGTTGTTAATGATAGTGATTTTTAATTCTACTTTTCTTTTTTCTTTTGTTCAGACAAGATATACTTTTTAGCTGCGTGACAAACTTATCAAAACTGTCAAGCAGGTAACATCTAAAAACCATACCTTGTCTGAACAAAAGAAAAAAAGAAAAGTATAATTATATTAACAGAAGACAAAATAAACATGATTAGCCTGATAGTGATTTTTACTTTAAATTATCTTTTTTTTTTGTTTTTACCAATTCCTTTGTCTTTTCTTTCACACACACACACACACACACACACACACACACACACACACACACACACACACACTCACACGTAATGTATGTATGTAATTACTATCTGTTTTCGTTATGTCTTATTTGTTGTCATGTCTTTCACATGTTTTATGTATTGCATCAGTTAATTGAAAAAAAAAAACAAATTCTGAAGTACATGTTCAGCCTTTAATCAAAGGATTTTGTCTATAAATAGAACATCTTTAAACATATTTCTCACAAGTCTGTCGGGCAATATAACTCTTCCGTCATTATTTACGGTACTTACCACATCTCCAGGTAATCCAGGAACGCCTTGCTCGCCCTGTGACACAGTTCACACAACAAGGAAAAAAACAAACAAACCCATCATTAGAATCAACAGCTAGAGTAAAGCTCCTGAGGTAAATATGGTAATGATACGGCAACAACCATAATTTATGAGATGACGTGTGTTTTATTGTGGGCCTAAAGGAAAGTGAAACTTGTGGGTGCAGCACTAAGTTATTTGTGTGTGCGTGCATCGTTCCACATGCAAACGGGTGTGGTGTGAGCATGTGTGCACCACTGGAAGAAGCATCAAAGAAGTAATTACAGACAGACAAATGAAGTCTGCGTTTTATTTTCTCAGACAAATGAGTGACTGTGATGGCAGATGGAGCAGACTGCGGAATGTCTGGAGTGAACAGACAGTAGCTTGGGAAACTGATGACGTGCCTTTAAATTGATTTATATGAGCAGAGTTTAATAACATCGTACTTAGTCGTCTGTGAATTGTTTCTAATCAAATAAGCAGCAGGGGGTGTTTTACGTACCTTGTTGCCCTTAATTCCGTTGGGTCCGGGTGCGCCAACCAGTCCTCGCAAGCCCTAATTAAACATCAGACAAAAAGCTTTGTTAATATAAACGCGTTGAAATGTAATATCTGAGTTCTGTGTGCAGATGCGGAGGTTTAGAGTTTACTTCTTTCCCAGGTGCACCAGGGGTACCAGGTAATCCATCCACGCCCGCCAGGCCCTAAAGTGGGAATAAGCATGCAAGAAAAAAATGAAAAACATGTCATGTACAACAAAAAAAATAAAATAAAAAAGAGGAAGGTGTGAACAGCTGTGGATTGCATTCTGTGGCAGTTTTTGCCTGCTGTGCTCTGCTGTGATGAGAGTTTTCTTATACAGATGTGATTAGTCCATTAGCTGCTACTAAGTTGGAAAACAACTAATTTTTGCTTCTTTTTCTCCTCTTTGCTTCAAACAGGATATTAGTCGAACCCATAAAGATCCAGTGCCACATCTGTTGGGAGTATTTTTTTTGTAAACCTTGATGATTTATCACCATTTATTCTAATATTATCTTCTGTATTTTGCATTTTCATCAGATGTTTTCCTATATTTAATTTACTGATCATGTAGATGGTCATAAAAGTTCAGATTAAAGTTGAGAGTAAAAATATCAAAAACAGAGAAAATGTTATGTATATCGTGTACACAGTCTGCATCAGTAATACAAAAGACATGTTCAACAACAGTGCATGATGGGATAATAATAATGTTGCCTTTAAGTATGGCTGAATAAAAAGTAAAAAGAAAATATGTTCATATCAGTGGAGGACATTTATTTTTATCTCAGAGTGCGTTTTATGAAAATATAATTCTGAAAATGTCAATAACCTGAAAAACCTAGAAATGAATCAAATTTTAAAAATATCATGCCTCATGTTATCATTTACACATGCGCATAAAAACTTACAGAATTGATCTACAAACACATAAAACACTGAGTAACAGGCATCTGGAACTCAAAAATATATTATTTAACTTTACATCAACTTGTCAAGACTCAGTGACACTTCTGACTGTTAACCCATAAACGCCCAGTGCTACTTTTGTGGCTGTTTCCAAGTTAATTCTTCTCTGTATTTCACTTTTTTACTTTAGTAAGTTATCACCATTTATTGTAATATCATCCACTGTTGTTGTTTGTTTTTGGGTGTTTTTTTTTTTTTTTTTTTTAGTAAAAATCAGGTATTTTCCCATATTTAATCTCCTGATCATGAAGATGTTCATAAAAGCTCAGATTAAAGTTGATTGTCATCATATCAGAAACAAAGGAAACTGAAGAAAAGTCACTTTTTAAGCAAAACATTTTATGAATCAAGCATAAAAACAAACGCCTCAATCCAGTGTCATTGATCCAACTCGATGGGTTTAACTGGTGAAGCAATGCTGAAGAAGATGACGGTGTTTCCATGGTAACTACTGAGCTTCTCAACATCCAAATGTGTTATATCTGATGATCATGAAAAGATTAAAAACTGTATTTTACACCAATTATTTACATGTATTGATAGGGTTAGTGGATCAACAGGTATTAAACAGTTTAGATCAGTAGATGGTTTTGATCGATGGTGGTTGCTTGGGTCTTTATAGGTTAATGTCTTCTATGTATGTTTTGTAAATCACAAATTCATCCTGTGGGCCAGATTTGAAGGCCATTTTTGGACCGCATGTTTGACAGCCCTGGTCTAGATCCACCCCTAAAGACAGGGTGTCCCAAAAAATGTATACACCCTTTAGCAGCTGATAACTAAATTGTTTATGAATTTTTTGCAGATTAAACCCACTGACGTCAATGATGGTAGCCAGACTAAACTTCAACGAAAAGAAATTCATTCTAAAATGCTACTGGAAGTATGAAAATGCAGTTGAAGTGCACAGTATACATGTTTGGTGATATGTGCGATTCCATTGCTTCGCGTTGTCGGCAGTGTCTGGACCAGAACGGACATCAGTTTGAAAACAGGTGGTGAAAAAAAACAGTAAAATGATGTTTGTAAGTGCTTTATGTTTGGAATATTACACAATTATAATAAATACCAAGTTTACAATTATTTAAAGTGTGTATACATTTTTTGGGACACCCTGTATATACCAAGACTACAGAGAAAAAGAAAAAAAAACCTCATTCGTTAACTGAAAATTTAACACATCTTCCTAATTCTACTGAACTTCTTGAACTAAAAATGAACAGAAGGAACTGAAAACTGCCAGAGGACATTCACGTACAACTCAAAACACATGCCTACTGTTCGGTCTGACTCCTCTGTACAGCCCTTTCACTTTATCACCTTACTCAGGGGAAGTGCTTTTCCAGCGTTCACCCACAGGAAACTACTCACTGACGCAGCCTGTGATGGACAGACGGTTCTGAACCTGTTAAAGCACTGTCATCAGCAGCTTTCAATGGAGTTCAGTGTCCCCCTGAACCTGCCACATATGGCGAACTCATCAATGTACCGACGGTGTTTACAGGACAACACCTACCACATGTTAACCCATAAAGACCCAAACAGCCACCGGTGACCAAAAGCATCTACTGATCCACTAATCCTATCAATCCATGTAAATATTTGGTGTAAAATGCAGTTTTTCATCTTCCCATGGTCATCAAATATGATCCATTTGGACGTTCAGAGGTTCTGGAGTTACCATGGAAACACCGTCATCTTCTACAACATAGATTCACCAGTGGAGTTGGATCAGTGATAGTGGATGGACACACGTGTTTTTAGGTTAAGTTATTGATATCTTTTCTGAAAAAGTAATTTTTTCTTCAGTTTTCTCAAGCTTTTATGAACATCTCCATGATCTATAAATTAAATATAGGAAAATACACTATTTACACTGAAAAAAATGCAAGATGGGTGCTTCTACAGTATGAAACTGGTCCCTAAAAACAGGAAATGGGGCTAAAAACTCAAACCAGATGTAGATTAATGTTATGAAGAGAGTGTGGAAGCACTTTGGTTCTGTTTTAAAAAATACACATTTACTGAGAAAAAAGAGAAACTATTTTTCAGGTAAAACCCATTCATCTTCTATACCCGCTTAATCCTCACTAGGGTCACGGGGGTCGCATGGAGCCTATCCCAGCTACTTAGGGCGAAGGCGGGGTACACCCTGGACAAGTCGCCAGTTCATCACAGGGCAGGTAAAACCCATTTTTACATTATTTCTATACAGAAATCCGTGTGTAACAGTAAAAAGGAGATGAAAATTACATGTTATTTTTGTGAATATTTTTTAATTCTCTCAGATACATGTTCAGAATTGAACTAATTATGCAAGGCAGAGTGTTTCACAAAAATGGCCGCTGTTTCAAAATCATTTGCGATTTATCCATGTTTAAATGGGTAGGTTCTGTGTGTGGACACGATGGGTTACACACGAAATCTGGAATAAGACTGCCAATTCATGAAAAACCCACATGTCTGCATTAAAAAAACACTAGGATCATCACATTTAACACTGTCTTTATTTATAGCGTTATATACAACCATTTACAGCCATGTTTTCCAGATCAAAAGCACTGACACCTTGGTAGCTTTTCTCGTCCCAATTTTGGTCCGATTTTTTGGCCCCAATATTTTATTAAAAATTCATTAATTTTGGGATGGATCAGAGCAAGAGTATACATTTTTTGCATTTATCTGAGGTCATCATTAGGTACATCCTGGGGGGGAAATATGTCTAAACTTCTCTTTTATTATTGGGTTAAAAAAAGCTGGTAAAGTGCCAGATACCAAAATGAACCAAATACTCAAATAAGGAGGATAAAACTATAATAAATGAAGAAATATCACTTAAAAAAGGTTAAATCAGGAGATAATGGAACTTCCACATATGTAGTTCTGGGTCTTTATGGGTTAAAACCATCCCAGAATGATATAAAAACTAAGTGTTTCTACTGTTATACTTTCCTGACATGGTTACTTGATCTTTTGCTTGAAGAAAACAGAAGAATATGATATTAGTGGCAAACTATTGTTTATGGTAAGAGATAACTTTCAGTGATTTATAAGCAGTCTGAATTTTATTCTAGTATCATTCTCACGGTACAGAGATGGAGGAAAGTTCACACATCAATAAAGCTTCAGCAAGTCTGAAAGAGCTGTATTATGGCCAAACTCCCCCACATAATCCCAGACAGGAAGTGTGGAGAGTGAATCAAGGAAGCCACATCTGTTTGCGCCATTACACCCCTCAGTTCTCAGTTCCACATGGAAGAATGATCTCTTTCAGAGAATTAGGTATGTCTGTTGTAAGGATTTGCACTTTGACCTCTACTCTGTACAGGTTCAGCTGAACATCTTTGCATCAAATCCAACATTACGCAGCGAAAACATGGGCCAAAAAGTCAACTGTCTCACAGCAGGAAGTATCACCTGCTATAATACTGCAAAATCTCATAAATACTGTCCTGTTGCTACACACTGTGAGATTTTGGACATATTAAGAAGTGATTTTATTATCTTTATTTTGTTTGCACATTTTAGGGTAGTTTGATTCTACTCTACTTACCTTTGAAATATTGTATCCTTTTATCTTTTATGCTACAAAACAGAGATCTATGCAACTACATTTTATTCTATCATGTACCACTGACTGAATAACAATAAAGCTGAGTTGAAAATAAAACAAAAATATAAGGATATGATGAAATATCAAAAACAAATACGCTCAGTACTGGTATTTACGTGCATATAATCCTATATATTTAGCTCACCTGGGCTCCTGGAGCTCCTTTTTCACCTTTGGCACCATCTTCACCCTAGTACAAAACAAAAACTCATGTTCTATCATAATGCACCATCAATAAAATGTGAATCCAAACCATGTCTTTCACCAGCTTCATAAAATGATACAAGAATTTTTTTTTTGCCAAATTATAAATACAAGATATAATAAGAAATTGAAGAAAAGCTAAATAAGAAAAAACAACTCTGTATACTTATACAGTTGTGGAAAAAATTATTAGACCATCAGAAGTCATCAAAAACAGTGGTTATGCAACCAAGTATTAACTCCTGTGTGTATCATGTGACTAAAACAGACAGAAAAGAAAACATGGAATGTCTAAA
>JAQQZY010000003.1:23638071-23653437 GCA_030068375.1 Ostorhinchus rueppellii
TTAGCATTAAAGATATGGTTTGGATAAAAAGATCTTGCATATACTGGTGGATTAACCATTATAGAAACATAAAAAGACACAGTGTCTATTTGCACCCGGGTGCAAATAGGATATATTCACACAATTCTTCTATTTACACCCACCTGGGCTAAAGGTTAATGTTTGCGTAATTTCCTGTCTGTTGGTAGCATTTCCTGTGAAAAGAGCGGAAATCGTTTTCTACACGCAGGCTACGTGAACTCTGGGAGCTGTATTCAACTGAATTTCATTTTCAAGTTTTCACGGATGCAACACAAAGGTAAATCAACATCGCTGTATGTGCAATATATGCTTGCAATGACAGTCGGATACTTACTATTTGTATCTAGTATATCTAGCTGTTTATTTATTGTATTAGTCATGGTTATGCTGGTCAATCTGGGTGCAAATAGCATCTGCCAAGATATTTAGGTAAACAGAAATACTGAAACACCTTATACTGGGTGGTGGAAGAATACATTTGTTAAAGACTGTATACATTTAAAAATGCGATTTATGTAAGAAAACAAAATAAGAGCCAAGGGTGAGGGTATTCAAACAAGAAATTTAGAAATTTATAAGACAAAAATACCAGGATTCTTAATATATCTTTTGAGACTATAATGTAATTTATGTGTAATTTATGTTAAACACTGTATATATTTAAAAAAACAAAACAAAAAACCCAGAAAAAACTTCCATCATGGTGCTTCCAATTAATACAACTTCATGTAAAATGGCAAAAACGTTTACTTACTGGGTCTCAGGAGGATAAACTATTAAATAATTCTCATGCAGCTGTGATATAAAATGAAATAAAGGGCTGCTATTGAAGTGAACATCCTTGCATACATGTATTTCAGTGCATTATCTATTGTGTTGCTAATATTAACAGTATGGCATCTATTCCAGGTCAAAGCTTAACTGAATTTTTTCTTGTGCATTTGTAGTTTCTCTTCTGGAACAAAAGTAGCTTTTCCCCAATTTAGTGAGCGTTTCCTTGTGTTTTGTCAAAAGGGCTCATTCATTTCCTCTGCATTCGGGTCGGGCGGCCTGTCACAGTCCATTACCAGGCCCACACCTCTCCATTCTCCCCCTCTTGGCTCTTTCACCAGCTGCTTCATCCAAGAGAAAGTCGACCAAACTGGCCTCTTTTATCACAAGTAATCAATAACAATCTTAAAGCTAATCGTCCAGACAAATGTATGCACGCCCACTTAACAGAACAAGTACGTGCCAAATGTAAATGCACCGGGATGTGAATGGATTAAAAATGAGGTAAAACACATTCGCTTACCTTTTGTCCAGCAGCTCCCGACAGCCCCGCACGACCAGGCAATCCGGCCTGACCCTATTCCCAAAAAAACATACAGATGAATCCATTAGGGATGCCAATAAATAACTATATAATTAAACATTGCAAAATTTTGCTTTGTACTGATCCTCAAAAACACTGGATTTCCCATTAAAAGTCTACATGGACATGACAGGGACCATCATAAAAGCAAAAAATACCAAGAGTTCTGCTTTATAGTGTTAATATTTTTTATGAAGTCCAAACATCATACAGTACCTCTAAACTAAGGATGTCAAACTCATTTTAGTTCAGTTCCACATACAGCCTTATATGGTATAAAGAGGGCCGAACTAGTGAAATAATATAAATAATAGGATGATAACTTTTGAGTGAAAAATTTTTAATTCCGTAATGAAAATATTTATATCTATGAATTGTACTCAAACATAACATGAACAAATATGAACAAACTGAAAATTCTTAAGTAAAATAAGGTCAGTGTTAACAATATTAAGCCGTAGTTTATCATTTATACATGTGCATCACAACTAAGAGATCACAGTAGATCTACAAATACACAAAACATTAAATAACAGGAAGAATATTATTAAAAGTCCACATACTTCTATTAAGAGCTTTCAGGTTATTCACATTTTTTGGTAAAAAAATAAAAAAATAAATTATAATAATAATAATAACTTTATTTATATAGCAACTTTAAAAAGTGGGTTTACAAAGTGCTTTACATACATAACAAAAAGGGCACAACAATAGGATGCAAGATGTAAACAAAGACTCTAAAACAGGGGCAACACAACAAAAAAGACATGCAAAACATCATGCATAAATAAATAGCTTAAACAGGATAAAATTAAATATTCAACATTCTGAGGTGACATCACCTAAAAGCAAGTCTATAAAAATGTGTTTTAACAGGTGATTTAAAAGATGTCACTGATTCTGCACGCCTTATCTCCTTAGGCTTGTCTGTACATGTAAACATTTTTGTGTGATTTCACTTTTTTTTTTTTACACTAAAACAAAGACAAATAATGAACAGATTTCATTATTTATAGGTTATTCTGATAGTATATTACTGGTCTGACCCACTTCAGATTGAATTGATCTAAAATGATTTTAAAATCCTTGATTGTTAACGTCTTCAGTATAATTTTTGTATTTCACAAATTCATCTCAGGGACTGGATCGAACCCTTTGGCGGGCCAGATTTGGTTGGTTCAACACCTGTGTTCTAAAACTATTTAAAAGTTTGTTTGTTTTTTCATTTTATGCATAAGATGATTTATTTTCATGCAAAATAAAATCCATTACAATCAATCATATGTCGCTTATAGTATCATAATAAATTATAATACATCATGACACATATTATATCACCGGATTTCTGCCAATATACAACCATAGGAAACATAAACATACACAAATCCATCCACGTCTTTCTTACTTTGTCTCCTTTGTCTCCAGATAGGCCATCAATACCTGGCACACCCCCAGCTCCCTGTCAGATGAAAATAAACATAATTAATACCAGAAGATGAGGAGTTTTTGCCACCAAATCAGAGAAACAAACCCCACAGATCCAGGGTCAGCAGAAGCACACCTTCTGTCCTTTTGGTCCAGGAGCACCTGTCAACCCTATGCTGCCTGAATCACCCTGGAAAAAGAAGGCAATTATTGATTTAGACTGAGAGATACGAACATGCATGAAGATGGAGGTACTGACGTGCTCTCATAACCTGAAGGCATCACAAAACAGGGTTTAGTACGCTCTGTTGAGCACGATGGTGTATCAGGGCCGATTTATGTCAGAAAACAAAATAAGAGCCAAGGGTGAGGGTAATATTCAAAGAAGAAATTTAGAAATTTATAAGACAAAAACACCAGGATTCTTAATATATCTTTTGAGATTATAGTGTAATTTATGTGTAATTTATGTTAAACACTTAAAAAAAAACAAAAAAAAAAAAAAAACAGAAAAAACTTCCATTATGGTGTTTCCAATTAATACAACTTCATGTAAAATGGTAAGAAAATGTCTGAATTTTAATACAGATATGAAGAAAAAATGTAGATATTCTATGTAATTATGGTGGTGCATTAATAAAAAAAAACATTGGCCTTCCTAAAAAGCAGACTGAGAAAAATGCACAAGAAAAACATAAATTTGTTTAGAAAAACAACAACAAAAACCAAAAAAAACCCCAAAAACACTCAGATATCACTTAAATTATAGTGGTAAATTTATGTAAATGGTAAAAAAAAGGAATCAAAATTTCCTAGATAATTCTAAACCTTTCCTGAGATTGAAATAAAAAATTAATTCAAACATTTTCAGGAAATTAGGACATTTTCAGCCTTTATTCACCTGTTAGTTCAGTTTAAGCGACAAAAGTAGTTGATTAGGTTAAGGAAGCAGTCCTGGTCTTTGGTTTTATTCCGCATAATGTTAGAAAATTTCTTGAAATATTAAACTCCCTTTCTTGATTTTTTTTAAACATACATTGGCCGTATGAACTGGCGACTTGTCCAGGGTGTACCCCGCCTTCGCACTAAGCAGCTGGGATAGGCTCCATGCGACCCCCGTGACCCTAATGAGGATTAAGCGGGCATAGAAGATGAATGAATGAATGAATGATACATTGGCCGTAATACACCGTCGTAGTTGAGAGCATTAATGTACAACAAAGTACAAATGTTAGAGTAATGACTGGACTCCATTAATCAAACAGTGACATGTAACGTAGACATTTAGACAGACAGTGGACGTTAGTTAACCCTCTGTGACCCACGGTTGTAAACATCTGAAACAGTCTAATAGTATAATACTGAATACTTACAAAACCCTACATATCCCAGAGTCTTAACATGTCATTGATACCTGTTTTTCTTCTATTTTGCACCAATTTCACTGCTTTTCCAAGTAGGTATTGGACCTATTTTGTTAATTTTGAAAACGAAGAGAGAAACCTTTAAAAGCTAACGGGAAAAGTTTAGTCCATGTGTTATGATGAACTGGTGACACGTCCAGAGTTGTGAATGGAACAGATTTATTACAATATTACAAAAGAAACACTGGGCTTCATTCATTCTGAAGACAGTAGTGTAAGTGTTAAACTATTTTCAAGCAAAATCTGGGATGTATTTGGTGAAGAAGGGTGAGCAAAATATAAACTGTGCAAACTTATTTACTATATGATGTTTTTGTCATGTTTTCTGCCCTTATACCTCTCATTTTACAGGCCCTATTTATTTATTTAGTTTCAGTATAATTTCTTTCTTTGTCCAGTTTTACTCAGTTCTGGTTCTAGTTATTGCTCCCATTATAATTCTCTCCATAGTTGTTATTGTTAGTATTAGTCATATTGTCATGTGAGGGTCTCAACCACCTCCTCCTTCATTTCCCCTTCACTCCTTTCTTCTCTCTTCCCCCTCTCTTCTCTTCCCCCCTGTCTCTTCGTGTCAGGTCCAGCATTGAAATGTGATTCAACAAAATTCAGAATAAAGCCAGTAGAATATCAAGGGAAGTCTCGTATACTTTATGAAGCTTCCTTTGGGAAAGCAAATTTGTTTAGCACCAAAAGGACCAGACTACCATTCTGCTGTCAGGATGCTGGACGAGACAAGTTAAAAATAAATAAATAACTTGTGCAAACTGAAAAATTTCCAATAAAAATAATTTTCTTTGTGCATTATAGTTGGATTATCATTGCAAAATAAGTTGCATTCATCCCAAACAATTCTAACACCTGTTTCTAACATCTGTTTTGACCTTTTGCATAGTCTCTTAGTTTGGTGGCCTCTCAGTGACCAGCAAAAATCATCTGGCCAGACTAGTTAAAGTGGCAGGTACAATTATATGCTCACAGTAGCTACAGCAGCATGATACCTACAACCGTAGGGTCGTCTGCAAGGCTCAACAACTAATGAAAAGCCCAAGACACCCTCTGTTTGGAGAGTTTAACCTTCTCCCTTCTGGACGGTGCCTCAGAATGCCCCGGATCAGAACTCAGCGAGCCAGAGCATCTTTTATCTCTGAAGCTGTAACAAGGATGAACGCCCTTTTATAGACTCTTTGAAAGACTGTGGCTTTTTTATTTATTGATTCATTATCTTACTGTTTTACAGATGTACCTGTAGCATCTTCAGGCTGATCTTGCTGTGGTCGGTTGTATTTTATACTCTTTTTGTATTTATATTGTTCGGTCTGTCTTGTTTTGTGTTTGGATGTAGCTCGCTGACCTGCTGCAAATCAATTTCCCTCTGGGGACAATAATAAAGTTGAAACTGAACACAAACATTTCTAAGATTAAATAATAAAAATGTCTGTTTTGTAATGGACTTTCTTAAGATCAAAGGGGTGATATCTGTATCCACTAAGACCTGCAATGTGGAAACCAAAGAATGAAAAAGACTGATGGTACTTTCTTCATAAAAAAAGATAAGTATGATAGGGAAAAATAATGAAACTAAAGCATGGGTTTCAGAGGGTTAAAATCACACGCAGCACAAAGTGTTACACAAGTTAAGAAACACAACACAGACAAACCCACACGCACACACAGACTTTTGAGTAAAGGCTCATGTGCCAGAGCCTTCGAACAGCTGTCAACATTCTCACCAAGACCCACAATGGTCTGGTCACACATTCAACCAAAGACTCAAGGAACAATGGCCGTCCCCTAAAGTACGCTGCACTTTTGGTTTGAACCCTGATGTCATCTTCTGTGCCAAGGATTTCCTTGGAATTTGAAAGCTGGACCAAAGTGAAAAGTAATGGCTGTTAAATTACACAGTACCACAAGGTCTTGCCCACCACAAGACTTCCCTCTGCTTCATAAACCACTTTACAATTCACAGATGGCTGCCGTTTAATTATTTTAGGAGCTTATATGATTTAAACACACGTCTCTTCCTTCATTATAGAGATTAAGCGAAGCCCCCTGCTCTGCTGTGCCCGATAACCAAAGAGACGTTTGTCTATAACAACGCTGCTTCACGGGGCAGTACATCTTCCAGTCACTTGCAGATGCAATTAGAGCCAATCAAAGCAGGGTGACTTCAGTTTCACTCCATGACCGGCACCGTGGTCTTTAACCACAGCACAGTGCTGGTTTACGTCATGTTTTGGTTGAAGTCTAGAAAAGTTTACAGCAACTATTTGCAACCTTCTCTGGGAAAAACAGATGAAAACAGATGGTCGTGCAAAAAAGAAGGATAGAAAAGCAACAGGGAAGCTTTGCATTAAAGTTTGATTTAATGCAGTTTTATCGAGGCGGTGATGTTTTCAGCTGCAACATCTACAAAGTAAATTTATCGTGAAATGAGATCTGCTGTATGTTTGACTACAGTTCTGATGCTAAAATAAAAGCCCTGCCACCGTCTTCCAAAATGAAAAGATGATGCAAACTTTCACCTTTACTTGCAGGTGCTTTGTTCCAAAACTAAAGCCATAAAAAGGAAAAAAAAAAAAAAGAAGCAACAAATTAAGGTCACTTCTTATTGTAGAAAATATAACATCAAGTGATGTCCAAAACTTTCAAGGTCAAAACCAAAACTAAGAGCAAGGCCAAAACCAAGACCAGAGACACAGCAGCAACAGCAACTGAGTTCAACAGAGTCACACAAAAAGATGACTAATATAGTATGATTTGGCTAAAACAGTTAATTTTATTACAATGACATTGAAATAATAATCATCTTTAAGGCTCTTATGGAAAATAGGGTACATGTGTATTGTTTTTAGGCATCTAACACCCACTGCAGGACATTGTGGAAATATTTAATGTATTAGCTGTATATTCAGATTCAAAATAAACACTTGGATGAGTCAATTTATCAGTTGTAATTAAAGTTTTGCATTGATTTTCATAAAGCTTTTTCAGACTCAGATTAACTTGATCAATTCTTAGAGGAAATATATGTGTTGTTCAGCTCAAGTAAAGACAGTAAAGTACAATCCTGACTGTCTTTGTCCAAGACTAAGTTAAAACACAGTCTAGTGCGAAACAGCACCTCCAAATCATGGTCTCGACACTGGTCAGGACCAAGACAGACCTCAAGTACAACAACACTATCTTCCAGACCTCTTATGGACATTTTAAATAGCCCTTTCTAGACAATTTCAATGATGTATGGCAAGGATTTAGTCTTGGAGAATAAATCATATGGCCAGACTCCTGACTGGCACTACCAGCCCACACAGATCCAGACTGGGTGGGTGTCTGCATAGGCCTAACCCTCTCTGCTGCACATCCTCTGTGGTAACCTGTCCTGTAATTCAGTCACAACTCTACGCATTTTCCACGCCACTCCCTGAGAGGTAAAATGAAAGAAAACATAAAGAAGAGGAACTAGGAAAAAAAAAAAAAAAAACAAATTCAGTGAGGAGCTTAGAGTGTTTTGTCTTAAGTACATGCATATTAAATATGCACAGACACAAACACACGTACAGGACGTAGGTTAAGATGCTCATGCAGCACCAGACAGAACAGGTTTACTTACCTTCTCACCTCTGTCACCTTTGACAGAGTTTATTTTGCCCTGCAAATAATCAATCAGTGGAGATCAATTATTATCGAGGCAGCAAGAAAAGCAGATGGAAGGCATGCATGAATCTCTGACTGATGTATCTGTCACTATATCAACTTAAAAACTTATATCACAGCTTTTAAGTTAATAAATATAACTATTATTTTCCCATTATCATGTGCACATGTTGAGTTTTCCTACAGTTTCTCCTTTTTCTCCTCTGAGTCCAGATGGTCCTGCAGCACCTTTAGGGCCTGTATCACCCTGTAAAAGGTATTATCACACAGTAAACAATCACAACCATCAGCTGTGGGACACTTAGAAACACTTATTTTTTTGTCACAAACAACAGTACTTAAAGTGGCAGATGACCTTTTCACCCTTGGGACCTGCAACACCCCGTGCACCAGTGTCTCCCTGTGAGAAATGAAAATATAGAAATCTTTCCAAAGGCCTTAAATAATGGATCCCGACTGGGACGTGGGAATCCAGGACAGAGATGAGGTGTGGTAAACCCAGGCGAGAGGTTTTACCTTCTCTCCAGCTGGGCATGAGCAGTTGACAGCAGGGCCCCTACTCTGCTCCACAGCAGTGGGTGTGGGAGTGGGGATCGGCAAAGGGGGAGCCTCCGTTACAACCTTTCTCGGGCACTGAAAAGACAAAATATGCACCAAGACTGGGAGTCAAACAACAGCTTGTTGCATAATAGCTTCAAAAGAAGTACCTGATGAGCATTACATCACTCCACTTGACAATCAGTTTTGAGACATCATCGACATCCCATTATAGTGTCTGTACTTTAACTGAAAAATGTCTCTTAGCCCTTTATCGGGCAAGTGATCATCTTTGGTAATTTCCTGAAATACTAAAAATGGGGTCAATCCTGTGCATCAGTGAGGTCCAGAAGTATGTTGGTTTTTATAAAACTATATAGTAATTCAGAGAGATTGTATAGACATTTTGAAGCAGCAAATAGTGAATATGAGTGACTTTTGTCAGTTTATGACCTTATAACAGTTGTTTTATTCCATGTGTTTACTTTTTAGCAAGTGCTGCTCGGATGTTTTATGGCAAGAAGAGGGAGACTGTTGTCATGGCAACTGACTAGGACATAGATGATGATGTCCAATAACACACTAAGGTTGAAAATTTGAATTTCAATGAGCACCCTATAAAGGGTTAACAGCAATAAGCTTTGCTGCATACAATATATGCCTAATATTGGTTAGCTTAATCTGGGAGAACATGTTTGTTATATTAGGTTGCTCGTTTTGATGCAGATGAGAATTTTTTCCTTTATTATTTTCCTTTTTTTCCCCCTTAGCATCAGTGGATAGCCATAACACTGTGATGTCTGACAGGAGAAGTGGTAATAATATGGATTATTTCTTTATAATGGGACGTTTCGCTGGGCTGGATATGCAGGCAGCAAGTGAACATTTAGTCCTTGAAGCTGATGCACTGGAAACAACAAAATGAACTGAGTGACAGTGAGGACTGGGTCAGAACATCTCTACAACTGCAGGTCTTGTTGGGTGTTCCTGGTCTGCAGTGGTTAGTACGGACCACAAATAGATTAAGGAAGGACATCCCAATCTAAAGACAACAGAACATCTGTGGGAGCAGATCATCAGGGATCTGCTGCTAACATCTTGCTCCACAGAACACCTTCAGAGGTCTGGCGGAGTCTATGCCTCGAGTCAGACATGTTTTTGAGGAAAAAGGGGAACCTATGGACAGGTGGTAATAATGATCTGATCCCACAGATGCTCAATTAGGTGAGATCCGGTTGTTGTTCTCTAGTCCACTTTTGGTCAGTACGAAGCACATTACATTGGGAATGAACCAGATCTGGAGATGCTCCTACCCAGTGATTTAACCTTCACTATTTCTCCTTTGTCAAAACTACTCAGAGCCATACTCTTGTCCATTTTGCTGTTTATAATACATCAACTTTGGGGGCTAAATGTTTACTTGCTGCCTAATCTATCCCACCCACTGATTAGTCTGATTGGAATGAGATAATCAAAATTAATAGCACTGTGTCTGCCAGCGGTCAGAATGTTGAATGTTGATAATGGCTGATTGGTGGATATTTATGTTTTCACTACTGTGCTTGTGTTTAATACAAGCATTCAAAGGAGGAAAAAATCATTTAGCTGTTCGTTAAAAAGTGAAAAAAGTAAAAAAGATAAATTTACTGCAATCCCAGTAAATTACTTACAGGAGTTATCCACATTTTTGAACATGTATTGAACAAACTCTGTTTCTGGTGACACTCCCAGTCATCTAATTACACCCAACTAGTAAATACAATATAATGCTCAGTGAAATCTTGATTAATTTATGCTCTCATTTGATTTGGAACTCATAAAAGTGTGGCTAAAAAAGCTTAAAAGACTTGGTTTGCCTTTTAGATCTTGGACTTTCTGCAAACATGTAAGACCAAAACATAAAAGTACTGAACAGCTTTACAAAATTATACTACTTGCCTGTTAGCAAGTTGGAAAGAGAGCAAAACCCTCAGCTCTGACATCAAACAATTGGCTAAAGTTGATTGCTTTCAAGCTACAACTATGAACGGTTAAATGAGAGACTACTTTGGCATAAATACAGCATTCTGTGTTAAACCAACCGGCAATTAGAAACAAATCTATTTAATCAAACTTCTGTGTTTCCTTTAAACAGAGCCAATGATGGGTTCTTTATTTTTTCTGCCTGCTTTTACGTTGCTTGTTATTGTAATTTTCAGAAAGACAAGCCTTAAATGAATGTTCATGATGGAGCCGGATGTGATTTGTCATGTTGTAACCTCTGTAATAATCAAAAGCTTGGTATTTAACATAGACTAGATGGGAAACAGAGTCGCTCATCGGTGTGGAATACTCACAGGTCCATCGGGGAGATCACAGCAGGTTTCCAACTCGGCATGTTTAGAATCGCAGTAAATCATCATTCGCTGGAGATCAAACTGGATTCACATACAGACATAATGAAGCTGATTAACCAATGAACAAACATAAACAAATCTAAATATGTAAATGGCCCGTGTTTCCCAAACTCACATCAATTGGAACACTATCATAGAGTCTCTTTCCTATAACCGTCTTTCCCTGGATATCGATGTCTTCCCGGTCTTCAATGGGCAGGGTCTGGATGTGTTTACAGTCCAGGTACAGAGACACAGATTTGGCCTCCACACTGAGCGCTATCTTGTGCCAGCTGCGATCAAACAGGTTGTCAACTTCTGGGTTCTTGAACACAGCTCTGACCGCATCTTTTGTCAGTCCGACTGCGTTGTACTCCACCGCTTTGTTCTCACCATCCAGTCGAATAGACACCTGACAAGTTAGGGCAGTATTAATGATGGACACTGACAAATACAGGCAGTGTAAAGTTTGGGTTAAAATATAAATGAATATCAAGCAAGAGTAGAGTTAAATACTGATGGTGAGAGTCCAGAACCCTTAAAAACCTCGAGAGCAACCGAAAGAAGAAGAAGAAGAAGAAGAAGAAGAAGAAGAAGAAGAAGAAGAAGAAGAAGAAGAAGAAGAAGAAGAAGAAGAAGTGCTACAATATTTAATACAATACAATACAGTGACTCAGTTTTTCGGCAACATCAGATATATTTCATTTAGACAATAAGGGGCTACAACATGAACACGAAAACACATCATGTTCTGTAATACTTATTCAGCAGTAAAACCTGTTAGTTTGACAAATGGCAGTGGTTGTAGATGACTGGTTTTACATAGATTTTGCAGAAAAAAGCAATTCTTTCTTTACTTTTCTCTTTTTTGATATAACAACCTTTGTATTTAATCTGGGCTTTTATGTACTTCTACATGGGCAGTACATTAAATGTTAGAAATACCTGAATTTCACTGAAAAATACAACATGCATAGTATAGTTAAATGAATGGTGATGAGTTATGACAGGTTAAATGTTGAGAAAATTTAATTTGGAACTCACCACAAAAAATTCTTGGAATTTAACAGTTAAACACATCATTTACTGTACACTAGTGAATTGAACATTTAATTGTCCAAAACCAAGACAGTATGGTCATAAGTTTGATTTCTCTGACCTGTGGGATTCCATATTTGTCGTAAACTTGCCACAGGTACCAGTCTTCACGTCTTGAGGTTTTTCTGAATTTGAAAGTCGTCACAAAGGCGTATTCATCTGGCAGGCCTTGAGGAAAGACATCTCTATGGAACAAAAGCACATTGCTGTTGCTAATGCTATGGAAAAACCACAAAGTACAAGTGAACATGTAGAACAGTGGTGAAATAGCTCATAAAATATTCATGTTTATGGAGGAAATCGACATATACTGTAGTATCACCCATTGGTTTGTTCACTAGTTTTAAAATCTTGAGTCTTAATGTTTTAAGGCTTAGAGCTTTAAGTAATTTACACCGGATGGCAAAGTTGAAGAGTGAGCGATAGTGAAACTCATTAAGCTAATGCTAATGCTAATGCTACCAGGAACTGACTGAAAGCACCACCCATACGGTAAACTCCTGGTAATTTCACACACTTGTTAAGTGTTAACAGCTAGTTATGTTTAAAATATATCAATATGTAAATACCCTAGTGAGCAGGATTACTGACAGACCATGTAATGCAATTTTGAGCAAATCCTAGCATTGGCTATCTATGTGACTAACTGGCTAACTCATAATACATTTTATGTTACATGTGTGTCTTTAGGTACACTTACTGTAACTTCTTAAAACCCTTATAGCTTAAATATCAGACATCTTGCTTTAAAATATATTCATGAAGACCAATTTTTTAAAAAAGTGAAAGAAAATATTGACAGTGATCAATTGTCTAATACTGCTAAATGATAAATAAATGAATAATAAAGGGATTACATACACATAATTAAACAGTAAAATTCAGTGTAAAATATATTCCCAAACGTGTATAAAAATAGTTTTGAAAAGTTGGTGTGTTTTATTTCATAAACACAGCAGTTATTTGAGGTTGTCCTTTGCAGCACATTATAATCTGAAGTCTTTGTGCTCAGTAGTACAGCTAACTCGTGCACAAGTTACATGTGTTGCTACAATGTTCATGCAATAAAAAGATGGAGCCCATCAGTATTTGTACTTAATTCATCTAGGAAAGGTTGGAGATGTCATAAAGGTTGGGGTTAATGCTACATAAATATACTTGCATCTTAATGTCACTTATAAATACATGGAAAACTGTTGAGCAGTACCTTTGTTCGTAAATGCAAGGCCACTTACTCTGTTTGCTGCACAATGGGCATGGTACCAAGTCGAACATATGAACTCTGGCCTTCATCGTCTCTGGTTCCTAGAATATCTTTTACGTTGAAGTACTCCATCAGATCAAACCCTGTGAAACAGTGAAACAGTCAAGCTGAACTCAGTACAGTGTCACCAATACACATATAAACACACAGGGCTAATGAGTTGTGAAGCTGACTTATGGTTTTGTCAGAATTCTTGGTTTAATTGGGTCAGTCCCACCACGCCCTGCAGCTTCTGTGTTTACGGCTTTTGGAGGGAGATTAAATCACTGCATTACTGAATAAATGGAAAATAGACCAATTGTTGCCCAATCAGTGGCTGTTGCTGCCAGAGGAAAAAACTAGCTGCCATCGCTGGAAAGATCCTCGTGTGAGTGTGAGTTTTTTGTGCACGTGTGTGTGTACATTACCCTGCAGCGTGTGATTTGAAGTGGTCAAACCACAGACCATATTTAGGTGGTTTAGAAAGACACTCCCTTGTACAACAAACAAGTGCTGTAGCTATGGCGATGCCAGCCAGATCAGAGATCACTAATGCTGCTGGTTTGTCCAGAGTATCTCACCAAGAGTTGGCGGTTATGTTACACAGACAGAGTTTGTCTGGATGTCAAAGCCCACTGTGCTATTAGTGAATCAACAGGATGAGAATAGCCTAAACATATTTCAGCAAGGCTTTAGTGGTGCAATAATCTAACTGGATATAAGGTTTCCAGTGGGACTTATAAACACCAACACATTAATCTTCTAAAGAGGAAACAGGAGTATAAAGGCAGTAATGTGAGAGTCTTAGTGCATATGTTTGGGAATAGCGTGGAAACAGGTGGTAAGACACACCGGCTGCCTCATGTGGCATTAGCAACAGGGTAAAAAATAACATTTAAAACAAGAGCAGACATAACAGGAGGAATACCTGAAAGGATCAGCAGCCGCATCCGTCAGCAAAAGCAACTGGGTGTCTCACGTTATTTATTTATGATTTATTTAAAGGTTCAATGTGTAATGTTAAGTGAGATCCGGTGGTGAAGTTTCAGACTCTAAACAGCTTTATTCCACCCTCCCCTGGTGGAAACAACAGAGGAAATGTCCTCTTTTCATTTCTTTTTTTTTTTTAACACCTACTCTTTTTTCTTATTTTGACCCCAAAGCTAAGCTAAGGTTATGGGATTAAACAGAAAAACGGCCCAATATTCATGTTATTAAAATTGACATTGACGTTGACATTTCAGGTTTTAAGAGGACTGACTCTGGTCACACTCAAACACAGTAGGTGGTGTTAACAGACTTTAATACTAGACTGCATCTACCACACAATGTAAAAAAAATTATATAAACAGTCCACTCTGAGGTACCGGATCCATGGAAAATGACCAGCTCCCTGTGTAGATGTAAGTGTCTCATTCAAGGGCATCAAAATATACATGAGATACAAAATAATCCCCAAAATATTTCACAATTAGCCCTTAATAATTTTGTAACTGTAAGCAGCTATTTGATGCAAGTATCACATAGTTCATGCTAATCTCTAGTGGGTTTTATTCAAATAAAATGTTAAAATTATTAAGTAATAAAGCAAGCTGAGCAACAAAATAACAAAAAAAAAAAAAAAAAGTAAAAATGAACACACCAAGTCTACAAATAAAGACATGAGTTCAGGCTTGTTTCTGAATTAGACAGGATTTGGTAAAACACAGCTACTTTTTATTCTTTTTACAGGAAATGCCGTGTCAGCAAAAGATGTTTCAAAAAATGTAACTTTACAATCGGCACATTCAGCTCCTCTGCTGCAGATCTGTAATTTCTGGATGTTTTGACAGAGAGGCTGCAAGTCCAATGTGGTTACTACTGGCTCAGATAATTTCTTTTGCTAACCCTAAATCAGAGCTTTCATTGTACATGTGCTTCTGTGTCTATGATTTAGATGATTTTTTTTGGTAGATGTACTTTTATTTACTCTAAACAGTTTGATCTGTGTATGGGTTAGGGTCATATTGAGCCATATTTGCTGAATTTAGTCATAACCTGATCAGAGAAAAAGGTGTTTCCTTACAAATTCAATCTAATACATGTGTTTTCCTGCACAAAAAAGTTAAATGTAAATAATAATGTGTGTGTGTGTGTGTGTGTGTGTGTGTGTGTGTGTGTGTGTGTGTGTGTGTGTGTGTGTGTAATTGTGTTTTGTTTGGGCTTATGCAGAGGCTTTTTTTTGTTCACAAA
>JAQQZY010000003.1:23669323-23686251 GCA_030068375.1 Ostorhinchus rueppellii
CCTGTGATGAACTGGCGACTTGTCCAGGGTGTACCCCGCCTTCGCCCTAAGCAGCTGGGATAGGCTCCATGCGACCCACGTGACCCTAATGAGGATTAAGCGGGTATAGAAGATGAATGAATGAATATTAACAATCAAGGATGTTCACATCATTTTAGGTCAGTTCAATCTAAAGTGGGTCAGACCAGTAACTACTATAAATAAAAAAAATATAAATAAATAATGAAGCTTTTTTTTTTATGAAAAGGCTTTTTAAAAAATTTTTGTTTTAGTGTAAAAGAAACAAAAGCAAAATAACACAAAAATGTTTACATCTACAGACTAGTCCTGACCAAATATGATCAACATGAAATGTCTTAAAATAAGTATGTAGAATTGGTGTCTTGGGCTTGGGTGTTTTTGCTCTGGGGATAAACTGAATGCCTCTTTGATTTGATTTGTTAAATGAGAATGAAAACAAAAATAAAAATTTGATCGCAAAAAATAAAAGAAGTATGTAGAATTGTACCAATATTCTGTCTGTTACTGGATGTTTTGCATATTCATAGATCACAGTAAGCTGTGAGTTACAATGTACATGTATAAATGACAAAATAACATGTAATATTGTTAAAATTGCACTTATTTTTCTTATGAATTTTCAAGTTGTTCATATTTTTGTTCATGTTATTTTAGGTAAGGCTCACAGATGTAAACATTTTCATTGCAGAATTGTACTTTTTTCACTCAAAAACATAGAGAAAACTTAGGAGTTGGCAGTATTTATAAGTTCTTGTCCTATCATTTATGTTATTTTACTATTCCGGCCCACTTTATACCATATTAGGCTGAATGTGGCCCCTAAACTAAAATGAGTTTGACATCCTTGCTATAGAGTGTTTCCATGTGCAATAATCCAATCGATCCCTCTACACTTGAACATAAACATGAAGTCACTCCTACGCTATATGGAAAGATCAATTTTCATATTATGGTTCAAGAAACAACAGCAAATCAGGCTCCTGTCATCAGCCTGTAATCAATCTGTTCCGAGGATCATCTCATTAAACCTAATATTAGTCCCCCATTTGTCTGTGTCCTCACTGTCAGCCGTAAATATTATCTGTGGCTAAAAAAAAAAAAAATCACATTGAGACACTCAGGTTCCCGACGAGATCAAGTATCTGCCAAACATCTACTATCAAACCCTGTAATTTTCTTAAATCACCGCTATAAAAATCATGGAGTCAGAGAAGCTTTTAACCTTTACAGTGCTCATTGTGAAAGCAGCTGGAGTTGACATGGCTTCTTTTTTTTTTAAATTTATGCAAAGTCCAGAGCCTGCAGCCTCGTGTGAAAGCAGCTAATTAATCTGTCTGCATTCATGTGCTTTTTGCAAATCCCACATGCAGTTTAACCACCTTTCAACTGCTTATTAGCTAATTTTAACCATATCTTTATGTGTCTGTGTGAAATGTATTATACCACACATGAGCTTGTATATAATGCAAAATATGTTACCTACAAGATCCTATATTATATTATATGTATATTTATAAAAACCTTACACATGTTGTGTATACTAATACACATCATTTCTTTGTGCATGAGACATATATAGGGGAGAACGGGGTTGGTTGTCACAATTTTTACTCTTGTGTGAATATCTCCTGATCAACACATCTTAGAACAGTCATTCTTACAGTACACTGCAGTGAAGCTTAAAGTCTTGGATTGTAATAGGCATTCCTTTCATTCTTTTAACTTATTTCATCAGTGATTTATTAACCATCAAATACACTCTGGGAAAATTGTGGGGGAAAAAAATGATGGCAACTTTCAGAATTAAATTTACAAGTGTATTTTTTGTTTTACCCTAGAACACTTTCGCTATAAAAAGTAACACCATCACTATCACTGGGTGATTTTTACCCATTATAATATAACCAACAAAAAGTACTTGCCATAAAAATAGCTCAAAATATGACAACACATGACAAATTAGAGTGGTTTTCTTTTATTTTCAGCTGTGGCATGTCTAAAAAAATGAAAAAAAAAAAAAAAGTCATGGGAGGACCCTAAAAAAATACTCCAAAATTACTGAAACATTAGGAATTTGAGAACAAAAAATTCCTATATATATAATGATACTGGAAATTTGGTCTTTGGTCCTCCTATTCCTGGGACATGTGAGACTTCCCTGGTGAAGACGCAGACTCCTTGACACTCAAACGCAACATAGTGAAAATCATGTAAATACATTTGCTCGTGTGAAAAGCGATAGTGCTCTAGGGTTAAACAGGAAGGGACATAAACAAGACACATGAAACATCATATCCTGGAGGTTTTCATCAAAACACTTGAGAAATCAGAATAGTATAGTGGGTGAGCTGGAATACGCTGGGGTGCACTGGGCACAGCACCTGGATAGGGCTGGGGTGTATAAGGCTGGGCAGCTGGGGTGGGGCGTTCTATTGTGGTAGCTGGTGCAGATTCTGTCTCCAGAAAAACCTCTCCATATCCATGTAGAGGTTGACATATGTGACAACCAGGCCCCCCAAAATGTGACAACCAACCCCAACTGGAATTTTTGGCTGGCAACAAAGCTAGCAACCATCCAGCAACTAGCAAATGACAACTAAAACGATAGCTTTCCCTTCATATTTGTTGATGGTAACAACTACTTAGAAACCTACTGTGTAAAAGCAGTGAAAACAGTGAAGTACTTAATATTTACAAATTGACGTGAAAATAGTCATATCCTCTCACCTCATGGTTAAGCATCACACTCCAGCAAGGACTATATACATTTACTCTGTTCCCCATTCTGATCATTTCACTACCAATATTATGTGACTGCGCCCCGTATTGGCTGAGATATGATGAGTGTGACAACCAACATTTGTGACAACTAACCCCTA
Organism: Ostorhinchus rueppellii; assembly: GCA_030068375.1. Classification (NCBI taxonomy): domain Eukaryota; kingdom Metazoa; phylum Chordata; class Actinopteri; order Kurtiformes; family Apogonidae; genus Ostorhinchus; species Ostorhinchus rueppellii. Next base: position 23,672,224 of record JAQQZY010000003.1, read on the forward strand.
CAAAATACCTCAAACATAAAATCTAAAAATTGTAGAAATTGCTTTTTTTTTTTTTTTTTTTTTTTTTTTTTTACAAACATACATTACATATATATAGTATATGGAAATTCTATAGGTGTGTATATTTTAGCGTATATGGGTCAGCTGTTTGAAGGTGTAATTTTTTCCTTCTGTCTTAAACTCTTTTTACAGAGATAATGGAAGATCTTAGACTGGTTACTTTGCTTATATTGTTTATAAAACCAGCAACTCTACCAACAATTATCATCCTGTGAATGAATGGAAGTGCGTCACTCTTTTTTAAAGGCTTAGCATGCTATATAGCTGAGCTACTCCCTGAAGTTGTGGCCCTGTGGCTATAATTTAAGGATCCAGCTGTGAGTTAAAATGAAAGCTATGTAAAAGAAACTAAAAAAAACTTGCGTTTGGAAATGAACATCTCATACAGGTTCACATGCATCAACAGAAGCACTAGCATTAGAAAACTAACAGCTGTCATTTTATCAGCCAGAGACCGAAACATTATTGAATCTTGCTTTAATCATTGTTACTTGTCATGTATTAAAGGTTTGCAGTTTGTGTTGGAGTCATTTGTGGATGTTAGCTAACTCCATTTCCAATGCTTCAGCTCACTCTTAAGCTCTGCAGTGCTTTTCTTACACTGCTCTATAATGGGAATAAAGTTTGTTAATGCCAAAGAATGACTGGCTCCAGGCACATGCCATAAAGAAATTTAACCACATCAAGTATAGTTTTTGTAAATAAATAAATAAATAAGCTAAATTTTAAAAAGATATATTTTTACCCAGCCCCCCAAAGGGGAGGCAAGGGGTATTGTTTTTGATTCGGTTTGTTTGTTTGTTAACACTTCAACAGCAAAACGATTGGTTGAATTCATTCATACCAAATTGGGTTTATAGATTGCCAGTGACCCAGACATAGACATGACTTGCATTTTGGGAGAAGTAGGTAAAATTCTTTTTTTTTTTTTTAATGAATTTTGAGAATATTTTTCCCCCCATTTACTTATAATGAGTAAAATTTCAAATCAGTATAAAAACAGAAATTTTACTCAATTTACTTAAAATGTTACAGAGATCTACAGATTCATTCATCACTGTAAAATATCAAAATGGTAATAATAATAATGGATTAGATTTCTATAGCGCTTTTCAAGTCACCCAAAGCAACATCTATTATTCATTCACTCTCACATTCTCCGTCTGGTGGTGGTAAACTACATTTGTAGCCACAGCTGCCCTGGGGCAGAGTGTCAGAAGTGTGGCTGCCATTGTGCACCTACGGTCCCTCTGACCACCACCAAACATTTATACACCAGTGTGAGTGACACTGGAGGCAAGGAGTGTGAAGTGTTTTGCCCAAGGACACAACAGCTGACCTGGAGAGAGCAGGATTTGAACCACCAACCTTTCAGATATTGAACAACCCACTCTACCACCTGAGCCATGGCTGCCCAGTAGCTTGATTTTAAATGTTTAATTTATAAACCGTTTTCTGTTCCCATTTACTTTTAAATGGCGAAATTTCAAATGTCAATAAATCATCAATTTACCTCAAACTTGACATATTTAAGTTTTATATTTAACAAATATTGGATATTGATGAAAGAGAGGATCGATGCCAATATAAGCGACAATACGTTGGGGTTTGTTGTGTCTGGCACCACTTCTTTTTGTATAAAAATGAGACCTTCTTAGGATAACCCTGTTTTTGTTACGTCTAATAAGCAGAACTTGCACAAGTAGCTTTCAAGGCCATTAAGGTCTTTCAGTGGCTAGAATCCTAATCTAGTTTTGAGAGACCGAGTCAAGAAAAATGATTGAATTTTTTTTTTTTTTTTGGTCTTTTAGCTTAATATAAAATAACTGTATTTGGTTTCTTTCTAGTAGGACTGTTTAGGTACAGATTCCAACATATTTCACACACACACACACACACACACATATGCACAAATGTTACACACTGACACTTTAAAGGTATCAAGGTGGAAGTTCCTTTCATTAGGGGTCAAATAAGGTTAAGTGCATGATGTTCTGATCTTGGTAAGACCACACATGGTCTAATGACTCGGTGCTGGACAGAATAAGTAGAGTCCCTTTTATAGACCTATAGATTAAAAGGTGAAAACATTTAACAGGGACACTGGGATGGCTACAGTTGACCCACTTGTAACATTAGAGCTGTAATTTTCTGGGTGAAAATAACTTGCGTTGCTCAGTGAGCCAGTTTTGCTGACCACTGATATACTTAGAGACTCACTTGTGGTGATTTTAGAGATTACACAAACAAAACACTGGAACTTTCTTCTAGTGTACGTTTTGGCCAAAGCATTTTGTTCTAACCATGCTTTACAACATAACAAACAGCCTACATTTCTGAGCCTTTTGGGTGGCAGATTTAAAGTCTAAGGAGTCAAGGAGCAAGGTTGAAGGTCAGCAGCATTTTAAGTCAAACACCAGCTTTTGACGTTTCCTTTCTGAGGAGGAAATTCTACTTTTGACATGTCAAATTTGACCAGATTACAGAGAGAGTTAGTGTTTGCTCATCTCAATGCTGAACCATGCAATCATGTCATTTCCTCTTTTGTATTTACTGTTTGCGGTAAAGACTTAAGGCATCCTTTTCTTTCCTGTCTGGCTAATTTTAGGTAGGAATTTCAAGCGTTGGAGTGCAAAGCATCCATCGTCCCTGTTTAAACACTCACACACAGATAGTTTTCAACTTCACCACTGCACCTACTGTTAAACTAAAGCTTCTACTGTGTTTAATTTCAGTGAAATCATTCAGCTAAATAAAGTCATGTCACATTAATTTTGGAAAAAGGGTTCCACTGCTGAAAGATTTTCTCAGCACACAAGCGGAAAAACCATTGAGTCTGAATACGACAGGCTTTCCAGTGCTAAACACCTCTGCACCAAAGCAGCAGTCAAAAAGGCAACTTCACCACAGAAATGTCTTGGTTAGACAACTGTCATTTACAAGCCAATTTTGCAACAGCCCCCTCACACGCTTTATATTCCATCAAAGGGAGGCCACGAAAGCACAGTGTGCAAGAGCAGCGGCACTTTGTGGTAGGGGTGGGGTTTGGTGGTCAGGGTCTTTCCTCGGTGTGTGGTTAAAGGTTAAAATAAGAGTCTTTATTTGATTAAGTGCACGTTCAGGGTGAGGCACTTCAAAAGGAAGACATGTGGCATGAAATGTTAGTGCAACCCAATCGCTGGGCAAAGATGTTGCCATTGAACATTTCTACAAACCACAGATACATGTAATGGCAACGTTTGTGAACCAGAAATACATTTAATTTCTAAGTTTCTAGTACATCCACATTTCTGGGTTTTACCTGCTCCTCAATAGGAAGGAGGTTGTTAGGGTAGATGGCACATGTGCAAAATCCAGAGCTGTACCACCAGAGACTGGAAATAAAGTAGAAACTGTACATAATATTTTGACCCAATCACATTTGTGGTGTTAAAAGTACTTCACTGCACTTTTTTTTTTTTTTTTTTTTTTTTTTTACAAATGCAGCACTTCTTTAACCATTACAAAATGCAAGCCCTCTCATATTTGAATGGATATAAACCATTCATTGCTTGATATGGCTATTATTGTGTAAACTAACGCATTGTAGATGTGGTACTTTTTATGCTGTTACGTATTCTTGCGTACTGTTACCACCGAAGTGTTCTGGGTATAGCAACGTGATTGTAAGGCTATTGTATTCCAAAATTACAAATATAGATCTCCAAAAATATTGGTCCTATCAACTTGCCATTTTCACTAGTCTGTTCCTTGATCAAAAATACAAAAGTATGCCAAACTGCAGCAGTCAGCTCTTTCTGGATTTTGTGTGAATCCTCAGACACACATACATGCATGCACATACAGAGCTCACTTGGTTTTTATAATATAGATGATCTTGTCACACCTGTTGTACAAATGACACATATATACAAAATACCTTAAACATAAAATGTAAAAATTGTAGGTGTGTACACATGAAAATTTTGTTGAAAAATTAAGACATACACCTGCAGTAACACTTAAGGTGAGGGATATAGAAATGTAGACAACAGCTGGATAGATATTTGAATGTACTGTATTAAACTGAATTACATTTATTTTATTTATATTACATTATTTATTGTTTACCAGTTCTGTAAATGGGAACTGATGCTATTATTTTTCTCTATTTATTTTGATACCGACTAATATTAGAGATTGAGAGACCTGGTGTGTAACTGACTCCTTGTTGTTGTTTGAGGAAATCTGGTAGTTAAACATGACTGTAGTTTATTATAGGTTTGACAAGTGTTATGAATCGTTCAAAACTATGAAGAAGATATCCCATAGACTGTATGTAAACATGGGCATAGTGAAGGGTAGTGAGGTACGTTATGTACGTTCATGTTTCATATGTAAGTGGAAGTAGATTTTTTTTTTATCACAATTTTAGTGATTATAAAGTAGTATTCTAATGTTCAAAAGTAACTAGAAAGTAGTAGTTATTTTGTTGGCTGTGGACCTTTAACAAAGTTAACACAGTTTTAGGTAGAGTTCATCAGGTTGTCCATCATCTGCAGACATGTACTCTTACCTGCCCCCCACCCCCTCGAAAGGGAGGTGAGGAGTATTGTTGGTTCAGTTTGGGTTTTTTGTTTACACTCTAGCAACAAAACTATTGGTTGAATTCATACCAAATTGGGTTTATAGATTAACAGTGACCCAGAATAGACATGGTTACATTTTGGGAAATGTTAAAATGTAAACATTTTTCATGAGTTTTACGTATTTTTTCAATCTCATCTTATAAAGGGCAACATTTCAAATGTCCCTAAAACATCGGTTTTGTTTCAATTTACTTCAAACTTGTCACATATATAGAAGCAATTGATATGCTGACATCAGCACACTCATAGACATGATGACATCATCTGGATCGATGTCCAAATAAGCTACAATATGTGCTAGGGGTGGGGTTTGTTGTGTCTGGTACCACTTGTTTCTGGTTGGTTCGTGTTGTGTTGTCTGAAGCACGAAGGTTGACTTACTCTCACACAGCCTCCTCCTCAGCCTGCCTCTGATCTTGTCGATAGCATTAAAGTCTGTGACATGGAAGACATGGGCATTCTTTGGCTCAGCTGCGATTTCCTCCAGCTCCACCTTAAGCGCCTCTCCGATTCCCACAGCAAACATCCTGATACCAGCTTGGGCAGCTGCCTTCGAGGGCTCCAGAACATAATCCTGGCTCCGGCCATCTGTGAGCAGAATGGCCACCTTCTGAAACCCTCTGGCTGGAGGTCTCGCTCCATTGCGCTCTGTGAAGATGTTGGTGGTGGTGTAGCTGATAGCATCCCCTGTCATTGTATTCCCCCCCAGGTAGCGTATGTTACGGGCAGCTCTCTTCACGTCTTCTAGGGTTCGGTGTCTCCCCAGATTGAACTCAGTGGTGGGCCGGTCACTGTAGCGAACCACGGCCACTCTGGTTTTATCAGGCGCCACATCGAAAGACTCCACCAGGTTGGCTACCCACTGCCTGATCTTCTCAAAGTTCTCCTTTCCTACGCTGGATGAGGTATCCAGGATAAACGCCAAGTCATAGTGAACATTTTTACACCCTAATGAAGAAAGAAACACAAAGGCTTTGTTAAATTGTGTGTTAGTCTCATATTTTAATGTTAAAGAAACTAACTGTCATGAATTAAGAGCACTAATGATTAACTCAACTAAATCAAAACATGCTCAGAACATATCATTTTGCAGAGACATGCTATGCATTATGGGACAGCAAAGACAGCAAAGTCCACTGGCAAAACATGGAATGAAGTACAAAGGTCTTAAGTTTCTATTTTTATTTGCATAGTTTGATTCCTGGCTTGTGAAAAATAAGTTTGACTAGCCATTTAACACTTGTGTAGTCCTTGGGCTCAATTTGACCCCACTCTGTTGCATCTAAGGTATGTGGATGTGGAAGGCCACACAACATGAGTTATATACAACATATAGTGACAAGAGTACAATGTGCATCTTAATGATATAATTTGTAGTAGCTGGGACAGGCTCCATGCGACCCCCGTGACCCTAGTGAGGATAAAGCAGGTTCAGAAGATGAATGAATGAATGATTTCTACTTAAAAATGTTAAAAGGGGACACTATAATCAGATTGTGATAAAAGAATAATGGTGATATTATGTCTAAAATTTATTATATTCAAAACAAATCTGTAGCAAATTATTTTAACCCTGGCAAATTTTGTAGACAGATTTGAACTCCCTCAAACAGAGTGGCAAACATGTATTTAGTCAACTAATACACACTCCAGAACCACACAAACAACAAATGATTGATCCCCTCCTTTGCGTTATTATAAATTAACACACATCAACACATCAACTTCTATACCTACATTATCTTGCAATGCTAATGGTAACAAAATATGAGTTTCGTGTATATTTAAAGATTTTCTAGATAACATCCTGACAATGATCATTAGTGTGTAATACAATCTAATTACTTTCCATTAAAGAAAACTGCCAACACTGGGTTAGTGAGTTGGGTTCCAATCTAACACAAACTATGGACGTATCAAGAGAAATGCGGCATCCCTGATTGGTGGCTGGTGGTAAACTGGATCAATAAGGGTGACTCTGAACTCTATTGTAATTATTTGTTTTGCTATATTGTGATTGGTTGATACCACACTGAAATATGTACTAATGCAGAGCACTGGGGCACATGAAGATGTATTTGTGTCTTCAATGCCACCAGACTCAGCAGTAACTTTGAAACATGGGAGTTTCATATCTGTTGAAGCCTTGATTGTGATTTTTGCCTTATAGGTGGGGTCTGAGATGTTTTCCTGGAGCATTTTTTTTTTTACTATATTGCTAAAAATCTCCTTCACACACTGCAAACAATTAATTAAATGCTCTGACACAAAAATGAAAAGTTTTAGTCACCTGTGGGACAGACAGGACTGAAAAAACAACATCCAATCATTTTGAGCACCCACTCGAAATGATTGAACGGCGATATGTCTATCAAAGTCAACTGCCATTTGTCCCTGCCTCGTTCCTCCTCTGCACGCACCCTTATTCGGGCACGAATTGCGCGTCCTTAGAAGATTGGAGCTCCTACCTCGGAAACTGAGCCAGAGCTTGGATAGCTATATTAGCTAGCATACAAAGTTAAAATAGGTAGACACTTGGAAAAGTGGCCACAACGGGTTGTAAACGTAAAACTGTGTTAGAGAAGGAAGGCTACTGCCAAGAAAAAGGCTTTAGAAGAGTGGAGGAGAGTGAATATGGGTGTGGAATATGAGCGGTGGAGTCAACTGAAGGACCGGAAAGAGCTGCAGAGTGTATTTCTACTGAATCGGTAAGATAACATTATGTCTTTATGATTTTTTGAGAGTATTCATGGTTTTCCAGCATTATGTTGTCATTTTAACAAGTATCCAGTCAGTTTGAGGATAATAGAGGATAAAGCTAACTTTAGTGGCTGCTAGCCTGACATCACTCTGACAGTTAGCTGTTCTTACCAGCACCAGATGACTTGGAACACATATCAAAATAACAAGTAAAAAAGTCTAACTTCTAATCTCATATACTGATAAATATAACATGAAACAATAATCATATTCATTGTTTACATTCATTATTATGTTGTCAAGTATTTTCTTACCTGTGAATGAGCAATGAGAAAAAGTTAGCGAAGGTTAGCGTCCTATAGTTCTATGGTTAGTGTATTGATGCTGCACACCGCGCATGAACGTGAACCGTCAGGAAAAGGCACTGCGCATTCCGGTAGTCTGGAGGCGTGGCTTCAGGGGGGAGTCTGAAGAAAGGGGTTGGGACTTTTGAATTGTGCCTTTTCAAAATGTAGCCTGATTGAGCCGTTTTTCTAACACCTTAGACCCCACCTTTAATGTCCTAATATCTATTTTTGCATTTCACAAATTCATCCCAAGGGCCGGACTGGACCCTTTGGCGGGCCAGATTTGGTCCCCAGGCCACATGTTTGATACCTGTGGATTAGTGGACCAACAGGTATTAAACAGTTTCTATCAGTAGATGGTTTTGGGTGACGGTGGATGTTTGGGTCTTTATGGGTTAACCCAGCTCTGCATGAAGGTTAATACTAGAACTTTTGTCATTGTCATGGTGTGCAACTACAACACACTGTTAAACCGGGCTCCGTTAACAGCACAGCTTCCAAAGGTATTTTATTGTGCCTATGTGTTGTAATCCCAGTTTAGGTGAAATTGAAAATCCAAACTGAAGTAATGCTACCGCTGTCTATTTATAACCCTGTGACAGACTGACTGCCTGTGTGTGGTGTACCATGCCACACACCTGAGCTCCTGCACCCCTTTAGTTACCTCTGCATTATACAGCCATTATTTTACCTGGTACATTTCAGCCTTGTGTCTGTCTGCTGCATATCTAAACTCTGTCAGTCAAGTATATGTTCCTGTCCTTATCTGGATTCTTCTCCCAGAACCGTTTAAATGTCTCTTATCCATTCTAAAATATCTGTGACATTGAAAGTTGGTTTGAGATTATTGCAAAGACTCATGGAAAAAGTGGAGACAGTGAATCTGATGTGGAGGATGGTGCAGAAAATCCTGCCCGAGGGGGAAATGAGAGCACTCTGAAGCTTTCTGCTTTTCCATTAAAGTCATTTCACTCAAATTAGGACAAGCAGACCAATGCGGCCAAGGGGTTAATAGTTTAGTTACCTGCTGTGTGGCTAATAATTTTGGGAAATTATTACAAATCAAATTATAGCTGGAGGTCTGGTAATTTCTCAATGCTGAATCTTGATTAGGATTCTAAGTATTAAGAGCTGATTTAATGAATTATACTTTGTGTGAAGCTTTCTGGCTTAGACGACAGAATTAATCTCCCACCATTATGCAGAGTTTGATCGTGTTTTGTTTTAAATCATTTGGAACTTTTATTAATTTTCCAATAGCCTGAAAACAAGGCAATAACTCTCTCACACAGTGCAGCAGCCTCCATCAAAGCAATGCAGTGGATTGTCAATATATATTTATTCCAGTCAGCTGTATAAGGAGGCAGGAAGAACTTTAGCATTGATGCTTTCTCTTTATTCCTACACATAAAGTTAAGTATTTAGCATTTCACAAACCGAAGGAGCTTCAAAATAAAATACCGTTCTCCCTTCATTGGCAAAAATACATTATACATATCAGTGTCCTCACTAGTTACCTGTTAATGACAAATTTACTCCATATAAAAGTGGACGTAACCTCCATGATGTCACCCAAAAGTTGGACAGATCCTAGAGTTTGACACTGTAGCCATCGCAATCTTTATTTTTTCCATAAAAGTGCCCCGCTTCATTCCTCCCTCTACTCCAAATATGGGTACATTATTTTGATTAAAGGAAGGAATAAAGGATGAAACACAGAAGGCTAATGCTAATGCTAACTTACGGAAAACTTAACTTCATTAGACCTGATTGGCTCACAGTTATTATGGTAAAGCAACACAACAGACTTGTTCACACTTCAAACTATATTTTCAAGGTCATTTTAGTGGTACCACAACACATCGTCATCAATCCAGAGTCGTTAAAGGCTTGTCAACAAATGAGGGACTATTACCGAGATAGAGATTTTACAACAGTTATTACAGACAAGCACTCAGAGAGCGCAGACCTATGCCAAGGCAGTGTTAGTACTTTCCTCCACTCGATGGCACTGAATGTACAGGTGACCTCATATGCAAGTCAGTGGTGTCATGCCCTATCTCCCAATGATAAAGAAACCTTTAAAAAAAATTTCCTGGATCCAGACAGTGATCTGGATCACCACCAAAATTTAATCACTTATTCCTCCTCCCATTTCTAACAATTCCTGAAATTTTCATCCAAATCCGTTCAGAATTTCAAGTTATTTTGAACATAAACAGACAAATGGATAAACGTTGGCAAAAACATAACCTTCTTGGCGGAGGTATAATTGTCACGGTAAAGCAACACAACAGACTTTTTCAGCCTTCAAACTCTATTTTCAAGGTCATTTTGGTGGTACCATAACTCATCATCATCATCGTCACTCCAGAGTCATCAATGGCTTGTCAACAAATCTACGAGTGCTACTGAGAAAGAGATTTTACGACAATTACAGAAAATACTCCAGACTCCGCGAGCAAAAGTGGTGTAGCTTTAAATGCCACAAAAGTCATTTCTGTTACTGAAAAGTTTTAAAGTATAATGTGTGTTTGCTGTTGTGTAATATATTACACACACATACAGTTAGCAGGCTAGCTAACAGACCATATAATCCAACAACAGTTGCCGCTAACAATAGCTAATAACATTAAGCTACACCGGTTGAGTGTTACAATTAAGTACAGGTAGCAACAAATTTTAGGATGGTCTTTGCACATCTACATAAAAATGCAGGACAAAAAATATGTTCTATTCAATAAACATGAGCTCAGCAACCATGCTAACTGTCAATCAAAGAGTGGAGCTTATTCTGCATCACCATTGGTCATAACATTATTTATAAAGTGACTTGTATAACAATTCTTCAGTCATACAGCTGTCGTAATGGGGAAATAAAAGGCTGTAAACATAATTGTAAGGTAAGGTTAGCTATTTTAAAATCAGGGTTTGTACCGATTCACTTTGGGAGAAAGCCCCCAGGTGGCCATTCTAGGAAATGCAGTTTTTGTTGTTTTTTTTTGTTTGTTTTTTTTTACCACTAGAATTGTCACCCACTGCTAATCTTCTGTTGCTGTAGTTTGCACATGCACCTAAATCAAAACAAAGACTGTTTCTGTACACAGTATGACGTGCACTGTTATTGACCTCCCACTGTTCACTGCTGACACCACCATTTCCCCGTGGGTATCATTGTAGCTGAATCTAATCTAACCTAATCTGAAGTATCATTAGTATTGATGGCTAGTGTTCACTTAGACTAATTGTGTGCTGTAGTCCCTCCGCCACCTATGTTAAAACACAACATAACAACTTAACCTCACAGATAACAGAGCAGGTAACAGCCTGTCAATACTGTGTTAGTCCTTTGGTTATTCTCAAAAAACTGAAAGTAATATATTGTGAAAATAAAAATGTATATGAGGTATTTTCCTGATTTTCAGTGTGGTGTAGAATGAATAAACTCAACTGTGTAGTGTTGTCAGGGGGCGGCGGTGCAGGCTGTATTACACATCTGTAAATATTAGATTACAAAAACTACTTGGTCATCAGTCCACTTTTCACTTCATATTTTACTTCTCCATTAACTGCATTAACTTTTTTTCAAAATAGGTAAATTCCACTTCTACCAAAAGCAGTACATTGCATTCGCCATCTGTGTTTCTTATTTCCTACATTTTGGTATTTCTATAAAGTTGATAATAAAAATACATCATGGAGTTACAAAGACTAACATGTCTGCAGGCTTCCATATAGCTCCAATCAGTGCCCAATTTTCTTGTTTTTCCAGCAAACTCTCTGAATGGTCCTTTGCTGTTGTTATATAGAGCCAAAGTCTTCAGTGGAGGAAGGTCAGGTTGGGTATGACAGAATGACTAGTCTTCTTTATGTTCCACAAACACTTATAATTATATATAATAATATGTAATATATATATATAATTAAAGTCTTATTTGAGCTTAAAGCTAACAAAGCCTTAAACCTCCCTATTGTCACAGCATGAAATGCACTAGTTATTATGTGCATTTAACATAATTTGTGGTGCTGTGTGTCATGTCTCCCTTTGAAGACAAGCAGAGTAAAATTCACAGATAAAAGCTTATGGACCAATTCCTTTATATATACCTGTAAAACTTAGAAATGCATCCAGTAATTCCCCTGCCCCCTGAAGTAGAGGCAAGGTGTATTGTTTTTGTTTTGTTTTGGTTGGTTGGTTGGTTGGTTGGTTAACACTTTAGCAGCAAAACTATTGGTTAAATTCATACCAAATTTGGTTATAGATTACCAGTAACCCAGAAGAGCTCTGATTACATTTTGGGAAAAGTAGGTCAAAGTTAAAAAAAAATTGTATGAATTTAAAAAAAAAAAAAAATTCCTATTTACTTATAATGGATGAAATTTCAGCTGTCCATTGCAGTAAAACTATTACTTGAATTCATACTAAATTTGGTGTAGATGCCAGTGATCAAGAATAAATCTGATTACATTTGGGAAAAGTAGGTCAAAGTTAAAACATTTTTATGAATTTTTCAAATCTTTTTTTTTTCCTTTTTACTTATAATGGATGAAATTTCAGATGTCTGTTGCAGCAAAACTATCGATTGGATTAATACTAAATTTGGTGTAGATGCCAGTGATCAAGAATAAATGTGATTAGATTTTGGGAAAACTAGGTCAAACTTCAAACATTTTTTTCATGAATTTTTAAAATCTTTTTCCTTATCCCATTTCCTTTCAGTGGGTGACATTTCAAATGTCTATAAAACATCAATTTTGTTTCAGTGTACCTCAAATGTGGCACATATATAGAGGCAGCTGATATGCTGACATCAACACACATATAGTCGTGATGACATCAGCTGGATTGATGCCAAAACATGTTACAATATGTGCGAGGGACGGGGTTTGTTGTGCCTGGAACCAATTGTCTTGTTTTTAAATTGTTCTGTCATTTCTGATCTCATGTCCTCATCCAATCTCATGGCTAAACTTTACACAAATATAAATAATATTTTAGGTTGTGATGAGGTTTGTTATAAAAGTCTAAGTTGAGACTGAACAGAAAAGGTCTGAGCCAGGTTAGGTTTGATTATATCATGGACAGACAAATATGTAAACTAAAACAGACTTTTTAATTAATTCATGACTTGTGTGTTTAAAAGAATCAAAGAAATACAGTCTAACTTTAAAATATCTCACTATCTGTACCATATAGATTTTTTTATACCATGTTAAGTCTTGTTGAATTACAGTTAGACTGTGTTAAATTGTACTGCATTGCAATGAGGGTGAGCTGTACCATGTCGCATTGGTAGACCCGTCATATGAATCGTATATCTGATCATTTCCATTGCATCCCAGAGCAAATCAAATCAGCCTCAGTGATGGAACCCCACATCCTTAACCTATTTAGTGATTTAGACACGAGGACATGTTGATTAGAGCATATGGACATGAGCTCCTCAGGTCCTTTGGGACTTAAAACACTCCTCATGATTTGATTTGATTTGATTAGAGTTTGTCCCCCCCTGTCCCTGGAGAATCACCAGTCAATATCCTCTGTTTTCCACACAGTAAAGTGCTTCCTTTGTGGTTATACTGAGCAAAATACAGCCCAAAAATAATGTATTTCTAGCAGCCAGTTTCAGTTAATGGCCAACAGACTACTCAGGCGGCAAATGTTTAGTAATGCAAATGCTTCTATGGTAACGAGAAACGCGTTTTCTAATCCTTTAAAGTCAATGGCTTTCCCTCTTCATGTGCTGAGAGGTTGTTCAGCTGGGTGTGCTTCAGGCTCCGCAGGGAGGAGCAATTACAGCAAGCACTAGTGGAGCTTTTTCCTGTTAACAGTAAGTAACCAAAAGCAAAGAGAAATACATGACTTTGAATCTGTTTAGTCTTGTTTTTGATTTTTCTTAATAAGTCCAGCAGTTCCTCATTATGCATCTGGATTGTTACGTGTATAGAGGTTAAATAGTGGCTGTACTGAAGCTAAAATGTACATGCATTTACAGAAATTTACTGAGGCCATCAGGGAAATGCAGTTAAACTTCTTTTAGTCTTGTCCAAAGCATTAGCCTACATTCTTACACAGTGGTTTATACACTGCCCGACCAAAAAAAAAAAAAAAAAAGTCACACATGTAGTATTTGACTGCACCACCTTTAGTTTTGATCACAGGAGACGTTCACTGTCACAACTTTTTTGCCACATGATGCTTATATAGTGTTACAATAAGGTTCATGGTATTTTTTTCATCCATAGTTGCATTAATTTCTGATTATTGATGATGTAGAATCAGGCCGGTGCAT
>JAQQZY010000003.1:23686351-23697733 GCA_030068375.1 Ostorhinchus rueppellii
GCTGCTAGCCTGACATCAGTCTGACAGTTAGCTGTTCTTGCTAGCCCCAGATGACTGGAACACATATCAAAATAACAAGTAAAAAAGTCCGACTTCAAATCTCATATACTGATAAATATAACTTGAAACAATAATCATATTTATTGTTTAGGTTCATTATGATGTTGTCAAGTGTTTTTGTTTTTACCTGTGAATGAGCCATGATGAAAAATTAGCGAAGGTTAGCCTCATATAGGTCTATGATTAGCATATTGATGCTGTGTAGCGCGTGTGAACGTTAACCTTCAGGAACAAGCACTGCGCCTTCTGAAGTGTGGAGGCGTGGCTTCATGGGGAAAGGGATTGGGAGTTGAATTGTGTGTTTTGAAAATGTAGCCTGCTCGAGACGTTTTTCTAACATCTCAAACCCTACTTTCAAATTTCTATTTTGGATATGAAATAATGAAAATGAAAAGCAGAACTAGACCAGCAACTCCTGTGTATAATGGTCTAAATACATTTTTCGCACATCTCTAACGGTTTTCTAACAAATACACCAAAGTAAAGAGGTAAACATAGACAAAATATAGAAGATTTTTGGCGGCGCTGGCACCAGCACCAGCACAGCTACTTTCCCATTCATATTTCTTAATGATAATCTGTTGTTGTTCAGGCTTAATGATCTTACCTGCCCTCTGAGCGTCCACTCTCTCATTGGAAAGAGTCAAGGCCAGGATGACCAAGACCAGGCTGATCCTAAATCCCAGTCGTAATTCCATCTCAGCCTCGGTTTGGGTCTGTTTTGTTTAGCTTATTACCACCATCAAGCTGTCCAGCCTGTGGAAAGGTCAGTGGAAACATCAACAATTCACCATGTACGAGCAGACAGTATAGTCACTTACAGCAGAACCATGAGGCATGTTGTAATTTAATACTTTTCACTAGGCTGCTTCTTTCCAAAACTATGAACTGAATTTCTGATACTTTTTCTCTGACAGGAAAACTAAAATGCATGAAGAACTCCCTGTATTGTGGGAAGATTGCTGCTAAAAAAGACTTGTACATTGGTTTTGGAGGAAGTCCACATTTCAGCACTTATAAGAGACTGTTGGAAGGCTTATTTAAAATTGCATCAGACACATTATTCAGGTTATAAAAAAAACTTTTCCAAAGAAATCCCATTCCCTCTGTAGTTCAGTATTGCTTTGTTCACTTTTTGGAGTTACTTTCTTATACAGATGCTTCTGGGAACTCTTGTCTGTATACTCAGGATGTGATAATTGAAACCTTGGACTGAAATACACATCTCTGTACAGAAGCAGCTGAATACTCCAAAACAGGACTCGCCAAAGATTGTTACAATTTACTGCCAAACTATTTTTCACCATCTCCACCCACGAGACAGTAAAAAAAAGCAAGCT
Organism: Ostorhinchus rueppellii; assembly: GCA_030068375.1. Classification (NCBI taxonomy): domain Eukaryota; kingdom Metazoa; phylum Chordata; class Actinopteri; order Kurtiformes; family Apogonidae; genus Ostorhinchus; species Ostorhinchus rueppellii. The sequence continues at coordinate 23,687,752 of JAQQZY010000003.1, forward strand.
GTGGACTTTTTGCTTTTGCTGCACCCCATGAATTCTCCACAGTGATTTCCTGTACAGGTAGTGGAGCTTCTACCAGTATGTTGCTCTGTTTGATTCATTTACAAGGCTGGGTGGCGCTGACAGAAACCTGACTTATAAACTCAAAACTATTCTTGTTCCTTTTGTACACTGGTGGTTGCGATGCCTGCCATTAGGCCTGATGTGTGGCCGACTGTAGCCATAACATGGGCTCATCCTGACCAGGTGGCGTTGCGGGGGGTCACCGAGGGAGGTGGAAAAAAGTCTGAGTTATACACAACTTGAAAAGTAATAATATGAGTCAGTTTAGTTTCTTGTAAATGCATTTTTTCTTCCAAAGGTAAATGAGTCAAAGCCTACAGCTAGCTCAAAAATATTCCCAATGGGATTTTAACTTTGAATGTCAATAACAGATATGATGTTATAATAGGGTCCAGTACTTAAGTGCACTGTATGAATACTGTCACAGACTGTAATGATCTGTCATCTCCTATGGGGATCTGCTATATCTGTTTATGTCTTGATAAAAACACATGGTGGTTCAGTTATATGGAAGCCATTATCTGCCACTATAAAGCAAGAAAAAAGATCCTTTGAGCCAAAATAATGGTTTATTATCTCAAGTAATGACTCGGTATGTTCAAATAATAGTGTAGTAACTCCAAATAAACATGTAATACTCAGAATAATTATTTAGTGATGACTTAATGGTGTAGAATCTGAAAATTAATCATATAGTACCTCAAAATAATAGTGTAGTATCTCAAAACATTGATGCAACATCTCAAAATGATGATGTAGTAGCTCAAAATAATCACAGAATCTGAAAACAATATTATAGTATCTTAAAATAATAATGAGTACCTTAAAATAATGAGGTTTAATCTCAAAATAATGATGCAATATCACAAAATAACCACAGCTGTCAAAACAACAGTATACTATGTCAAATTAATAATGTAGTGCCTCAAAATAATCACATCTCAAAACAATATTGTAGTATCTTGAAATGTTAATGTAAATTCTCAAAATAGAAAATGGAGTATCTTAAAACAATGAGGTTTAATCTCAAAATAATGACATGGTATGACACAAAAATAATGTATTATCTTAAAATAATCACATAGAATCTCAAAAAAACTATGGTACTATCTGAAAATAACCATGTAAAATCACAAAATAATGGCCTTATACTTCACAAAGTGACTTAGTTCTCAAAACAATGGCAAATATATTTATATATTTCAGTGTTTTTAATGACTTTTCAATGATAATGTAAAGATACACTGGAAATATCCAAAGGTTAAAACATAAATCAATTTTATTTAATGTCAAATGAACTCATTCTGGTGCTTGTATTAGTTTGCATCTTCAGTCAGACAGATGTAACAGTAAAAACAGTAGAATAGGGTTTGGGAACATTGGTATATTTTTAACAAATATCATAAACCAAACAAATGATTGATGCAAACTGTGTGATTGTGTTCAAATATGATGCAACCTTCTCTTGTACTGTGCATCAGTATATGTAGTGTGAAATGACTGGGTAGGTTTATGTCTTTTTATGTGTTATTATGTCAGTAAAGACCAAACAACACTATATTACATACAATATAATCATGTGCAATCCAGATTACTAGTATTACTTCATTTTGAGTAGATTTTAAAGGCAGTACAGCTTTAGTTGTAATGTTGCTGCCATAGTGTTGCTACCTTTACTTAAGTAATAAATCTAGAACTACTATTGTCCCAGGAAATGTTGTGGAGGGACGCTGTCTTAAAACAGGAGTCATTTTGCTGTGGTTTGGCCTATATTTTGTACTGTAGCCTGTGAAATAGAGAGTGTATTATTTACTGTGGAGAAGGAAAAGTGCTTTGGCTTCCAGGTACTAGTTTCCTTATCTGATTCCCCCATTGGGTTATTTCTGTTGCTGGGTTTCACTGGTGCTATTAATGAGCAGAGCAGGCACGCTAGATGAATGACTGTAATTGCTCCAATTAGTGCACATTAAAATTCAGAGAAATTCAGCCCAGCAATACTTCACTTTAAAGAGAGAAAAATCAGAGCTACCCGTAGAAAGAGGCTCAACAACATTTGCATTCATGCTCCTAATCCTCATTACCAAACTTTTCACTAGTGTAACATATTCTAATTTGTCTAATTGAATACACAGTATGGGTTTCTATTGCTGTGCTGAATTAATTTGTGGTTTTATGAGCAGAAACAGCATCTGAAAGTAAAAACAAGCTTTTTTTTTTTTTGTTTGTTTTTTTCTGTTTAACCCAGAAACAGCCACTGGCAACCAAAGTCATTACTGATCTAAAATGTTTGATAACTGTTGATCCAATAATTCTATCAATACATGTCAATAATTGGTGTAGAATATGGTTTGTCGTCTTTTCATGGTCATCAGATAGGACTTTTTTGGATGTTCAGAGGCTCTGTAAAATCCATGGAATTGATAAGTAACAGTGGGTGGAGACACTTGGTTAATGATAGAATTTTTTTTTTTTTAAATGTCAGTTTTTCTTCAGTTTTCTTTGTTTTGATATAATAATCTTTGAATTTACACTGAGATTTTATGAGCATCTACATGATCAGTGACTCAAACATAGGAAAATACCTGATTATTACTTAAAAAAATCACAAAATTCAAAGGATAATATTACAATAAAAGGTAATAAATCACTTGGCACTGGGTCTTTATGGGTTAAACATCTGGACCTGAAGCTTGATTCTTTACAAGCTGTGATATTTGTGGAAAATGTCAAAACATTCTGGAAATAATTATTTATTTTTCTCAAAAATATTGCTAAAATCACTGAGTATACTTGGATTGAACACAAATAATTAGAACATATGACTTTATACTTCAGTAAATTTGAACTATTTAGCATTTTAACCACATAGATATTTGGAAATCTGACCAAACTTTGCATCACTATGTATTTGTGTACTTTTACAAGCAGATGCAGTGATGTAAAACTAAAAACGAGCTGTGTTTTTCCCCCCGTCAGCATCTGAACCTGAGGCCAGATTCCTTACAAACTGTTGGGTCTGTATCACCTGGACTGTTTCCACTTCCTCTCTCAATGGTAGACCTGGGACTGTGATGTAGATGTCAAAAACAGAACCACCACGTTTATCATTCCCAAAATGTGAAAAACAGAAAGAGGCTTTTTTTTCCCTTCATGTGCAACCCAAGAAGACCTGGAGAAAAAACAGGACGTCTGTTTTCTGATAGAACATGTGGAAACAAAGGCACTTTTTTTCTCAGGAATTTAAAATTATATATATACTCAGGAAGAAATAAGAAACTGCAGATGGAAGATGAGGATGTGTTTAAGGTTTTAACATCTACTGTTTTCATGCGTCATCCTCAAGTTCATTGACCTTTCATTTACAGGTCAGAGCTGGATCAATGTCTTTTTCAGATTTTTACTTTTACTCCTTATACTTTAAGATTAATATCGGCCTTTTGTACCTAAAAACATCATCAAAACAGTTCATATTTAGAGTAAACTTTATAAAAGCAGATGTTTAACTCTTAAAATGACTTATTTTTGTGGCCACTACCAAATTTTTCTCTACATTTAACCTTTCCAAAGTGATTTATCTCCATTTATTGTCTGTATTTGGCATTTTACAGTGAAAATCAGGTGCTTTTCAATATTTAATTTGCTGATCATGTAGATGCTCATAGAAGATCAGAGTAAACCCAAATATTTTTATGTAAAAAAAGAGAAAACTGAAGTGAATATATATTATTAATTGAGCATAAAAACAAATGTGTACAACCATTTTCATTCATTGAGCACGGGTTTATTGGTGCAGAAGATGTTGGTGTTTTCCATGTTCGTTATGGAGCTTCTGAACGTCCATATCTGATGCTGTAGAAAAGCTGAGATACTGCATTTTAAACGAATCATTTCACTGTACTGATAGGATTAGTAGCTCAGAAGTTCTTCAGCATTTTAGATCAGTAGATGGGTTTAGTTGCTGATGGATCAAAGTTGAAGTTCATGAATCAGACTTCTTGTTTCAGAAAGTTAAAACACAAGATAATGTACATTTGCTCAAACACTTTCTCAACCCATTAAGACCCAATGTTACTTATGGTAGATCCCGAAGTAAGATTTAACCTTTCTTAAGTAATTTATCACTGTTTATTACAATATTAAACCCTAGTTTGTGTTTTTTATGTAAAAGTCATGTATTTTTCAGCACTTAATTCATTGATTATGTAGATGTTCATAAGAGCTCAGATTAAAGTTGAGGGTTATTATATCAAAACTGTAGAAAACTGCAGAAAAAGTGACTTTTTCAGTTAATATATCAACAACTGAACCTATAAACATGTGTGTCCATCCACTGTCATTGATCCAACTCCATGGGTGTTACTGGTGAATCAATGTTGTAGAAGATGATGGTGTTTCCATGTTCACTACGGAGCCTCTAAACATCCAAATGGGGCATATCTGATGACCATGAAAAGATGACAAACTATTTTACACCACTTATTTACATGTATTGATAGAATTAGGATCCACAGGTATTAAACTGTTCACGGTAATAGATGGTTTTGGTCACTGGTGGATGTTCATGTATCAGATTTCAGGAGGTTAAAACCCAAATAATATGTACATTTGCTTAAACGTGGCTTAGATGACCTTTAAGTAGGTCAGTGTTGACCTGGTGGATGTTAAGGGGCTTGGTTCTTACCTGTCCGGTCACTTACTGGAGGTTTCTGTCTCTGCCTCCAGGTCTCACACCTTCAATCAGCACCTGAGCGGCATCATTATCAGATGGCAATAATCCAAAATACCCCCCTCCTCAGGCTCCAGGAAATTAAAATGAGATGGTTAGATGTAATCCAGCGTGACAATCCAGTGTACGGTGGTGCTACAGAGTGAGGTGAGCTTCAGCAACCTTGTGGATGTGTGGACAGAGTAGGAGGACCTTCACTGGGGAGAGTGTAGGGTTTCACTAGGGGACGAGGTGGCTTCTACTGTTCTCAACTAGGCTGCGCTCACACATAAAAAAAAAAAAAAAAAGAAAAAAAAACCCTGAGAGGCGCAGCCAATTATAGACCCAACTTTCTGGATATTTTTGTCTCTTTTTTTTTCCTCCCCTCGTCTTTACGGCTGCACCCATCTGAAGTGTTGTCCTCAAAGACAAGGCACAGCTTCTTGGCAACCACCTCAACTGTCCGGCCTTTGCCACTGTCAGAGCCACAGCGGAGCCGCCCTGGGGCTGGTGGTGGGGCCCGGCCCACGGTGGCTTCAAGCAGCCGCACACTTATGGAGAAAGGCTGTGTTTAAGTTTGGGAAATGATTACAGAACACTTGTGCTCGCAGGTCTGTGTTAAATGTCTGTTCTGGCTCTGAGCTACAGTAATAACTCTGTGATCTACTTTACTCCAGTTATGATGTTTTGACAAGTTTACAATCATGTCAGCCCATATATCTTACATATTTTATAATTAACCTCTGGAATATTTATATTTTCATGTGTTTCTATTCTTTTTAGTCAGTTTGTTTTATAATCTGGGTGGTTTCTGTTGTTCTTATTCAGACCGCAATGTAAAAAAAAATCAACATTTAAAAAATAAATCTTGCTTTGCCCTAAGATGTTCCAGCTAAAACCAAGTTAAATCTAATAACCAGTAACAACTTAAAACAAAGCAGAGGAGTAAAATCATTTTGGTTATTTTAACCCATAATGACCCAGCAATACCTTTTGTTTCAGTTCCCAAATAAAATTTTCTCTACATCTAACCTTTCTTAAGTAATTAATCACCATTTATTGTAATATCATCATCATCCGTATTTTGCATTTTATCAGTATAAATCATGTATTTTGCTGTATTTAATTCACTGATCATGTAGATGTTCATTAAAGCTCAGATTAAAGTTCAGAGAGAAAACTGAAGAACAAGTGACTTTTTCAGCAAAATATATCATTAACTGAACATAAACTAAGAGTGTCCATCCACTGTCACCATTTATTATAATATTATCCTCCATATTTTGCATTTTTCCAATGAAAATCAGGTATTTTCCTATTTTAAAGGTACTGGTCATATACGTAGATACAGTTCACTGTCTTTGATCCAGCTCCATTTGTTTTACTGGTGAATCAATGTTGTAGAAGATCATAGTGTTTCCATGGTAACTACAGAGCCTCTGAACATCCAAATGGGTCATATCTGATGACCATGAAAAGATGACAAACTGCATTTTACACTAACTATTTACATGTATTGTTAGGTTTAGTAGATCAACAGGTATTAAACAGTTTAGATCAGTAGATGGTGTAGGTCAGTGATGGATGTTTGGGTCTTTATGGGTTAAATTAGACATCTTAATCCTCCATTTAACAGTATCAGGTTTATCTTAAATGGACGTATAACATCAAAAATAACCTCCTGTTCAGTTCTCATGAATGGAGACAGTAGCTATACAGACCATAGACTGTGTATAATTAGTGGACAGTGGAATCTTGACATCATCCATTGGTTTCTGATGTGCTGTTTTGACTCCAGTTTGTGATTTGGCAGTCACCGTATTGGATTTTTAGAGCTAAAAATGACCATATTTGGACAACAGGGGTGGAAGTACATGAATGTAGGGGTCAGATCGGAGCTAAAGTTAAATCTTACCAACTTGGAAAAATTGTAAACTTCATCAAGCGTTGTTTAACAGAGTAGCTTTACAGTGTGGTTAGTGGAACCTATTAAACTATTAAAATGAGCTGTCTTAGGGAAATACTTCAGGAGCCAATCACAGCAGCCATCAGTGGCATGACAACTTTAAGATAATTTCACATTGCCTTCCTTTTGTGGTTAAGGTCCTTACCACTTGATAGACTCCAAAAGTGTTTGTTGTAAAGACTGCTTTAAGTGAATGTATGCTCCCGAAGCTTAACAATAGGGATGGGACCACAGCACCAGTTTGGGAACCATTCTGGGCTTATAGAACTATGACTGTCAGTCAACAGGAAGACAGCTGAACTATCTCCCTTCTCTATATCTATTTTTATGTTTACATTTATTAATTTTTTTCTTTTTTCACTTTTTAAGCACTTCCACACCTTAAAGCATAGCATTTTGGATATTTCTTATTTATGTATAAAAGCCCTGTTTGTTAACATAAAGCAACATCGTACACTGTTAAAAGTAAAACACTGAATCAATTTCTTCAATATGTCACGCATAAAAAAAGATTTTTTTGAGTGAACCAAATTAGATTACATGAAATTACATTTAATCGATACAAGTTTCTTCGCTTCAAAAATTAAATGCACGGTGTAGCTGAGTGGACGTTTTTTTTTTTTTAATGCCTAAGGAGGAATAAAAAACACTCAAGAAACAAAAAGTTATGACTAAGATTCTCATAATTCATGCATGAAAGGGTTAAAAACATGTCAGTGCATCTCATGTTAGCACAGTTGGGAATTGAGAATACGTTTTCTTAATTTTGTGAATTCAGATCAATGGAGAACTTCAGACTGTTCTGCAGCTGCTTTGATGATTTTAAAAGGAAAGGCCAACTGCGCAAAAAGGCAGAACATCTTTTAGGGATTACACAGTTTCTGTGAGCCGTGGACTGGGAACTTTGAGAAATCAAAACTTCTCTCCTAAGACCTGAAAATATATCATCCAAGTAATATTCAAAGCACTGAACAACTTTAAACTGAAAAGAATAATAATTATTGGCAAATTGCAATAGGCAAACTTCAAAATTAAAGCAGATGAAAGAAAGAAAGAAAGAAAGAAAGAAAGAAAGAAAGAAAGAAAGAAAGAAAGAAAGAAAGAAAGAAAGAAAGAAAATCTAAATGTCTATATTTATTTGGTTGTGCTGTAGTTGATTTGGAGTGTCTTGTATTAAGAACTACATTTCTTCAAACTAAAATAAAAGCCCGACGACTAAATAAATAATCAAATGTTTATGTATATTATTCATTAATACGTATGGAATTTAACCAAGTTGTGTTTATAAGAAGCCATGAAAATACCTATTAAATCATATTAAGGGTTAAACTTCTGTATAGCAGCCACGGTCATGTGACAGGTGGTGTCCATCTGTATCTGTCAGGTGACCTTTGACTGATGGCTAACTCTGCAGCCAAATCACAACATTAGAGCTTATGGATATTGTTTATTCCTGTTTTTTTCTTTTTCTTTCTAGTGTGGTTGAGAAGTTGCACTCAGAGGTCAGAGGATTCTGTCGTACAAATATAACGTAGTTTACATGTTGCAACAACTAAAGATGAAGGCCTTCTGTCTTTAGGTGTAAACTCTGCTGTGGGGTTGTGGAGTGGAGACCAGAGGCTGATCTGTGTGGGTGGAATCCTGCGGGACATGTGGTTCACTGAATAAATGAGTGTTTTGTGAAAACTCCGCAACAGTGACATGACCTGTGTGATTATACACTAGTTTCCTCTACTATGCGTTTTTCATGTAGCCTGTAACTTTACTGTATTACTCCAAAATCTCAGACATAGACTAACACATTATAACACCACCTGATAAGATATAGCATCAATAAAATGATCATTTTGAGATATAAGTTACAGTTTAAGGTGTTGAGACAGTTGAGGCCCTATAGTCTGGCATGAACCCAAACCATGGTCCAAAAGCATATGCACTTTTTTTTTTAATCTTTCCATCTGTATACGATCAAAACCAGTGGTAAAAACATGTCATCAGTCCCATCAAACTCTGCTGGACATAGTAATACAGGTTATCCTCCATTTGGCTATTTAGTCTCATATTAACCACTACATCATCATCAATAATTATATCAGAATGCAATATTTGTCTTTTGTCAAATCTAAAAGTAGCATACACTAAATGTAGTTTGGAATCATATATGTCAGTTGACCTGCTAATTAAGGCAGTTGTAATGATATTTAATGTGTTTATATATAGAATAAATGACTGTTATCAAGTCCAGCTGTAACTGATTACTACAGATTCAGATCAGAATATTCAGTGTTAGCATTAGCGTGGCGAGCAGCAGTCATGGATGTAGTAGATATAGAATAGAAGAGGATTCTGGCCCTCAGATGGTACTGGTTCTATGGAACAGGAAGCTGCTTGTTTCTGTAGTAGTGTTTCCTCTGTTATGCCATCCATGTCACCTGTGGACCACCACACATACAGACTGGTCCTGCTCACACTTGGCCCAGTGATCAGACAATTTTAAAATCTGTATAAAACCTCCATGTTATTAAAAAAAAAAAAAAAAACTGATAATAAAAAAGGTTATTTCCAAACTTTTTTTTTTTTTTGCAGTTGTAGCTGTCCTGTCAGTAGTTTTACAGACATGTCTTTTATCATAGTGGTCCATGGAGTAAGTCTTTTTTTTTTTTTTTTTTGCATTAAGTGCTACTGGTGAAATCGGTGTCAAGGCTGGGCGGCGGTCCCACATTCAAGTCTAATAATATGTAGTTTCACCCCTCACTCTTCTGCAGCTCCACCCTCTTATCCAAATATGCACTGTAAAAAAGAAAAAGCCACAACAACTTAAAATTTCAGGGAAACTTACTGCACATAATCTTTGAGTTTTACACAACTAAGATTTCTAAGTTTTGAAGAAAGTTGTTCCAACTTATACTTTTGGTCTGTGGCCCAGTTTACACGACAATGCTCTCAAGTGAAAAGGACAAAAGGAAATTTCACACACTTTTGTGTGTCCATCTGCATGCAGAATTTCCCTCAAAACATACATCGAAACGTGGAATTAAATGTGAGAATGCAACGCCACTTTTGTATTTTCAGTTCTGATTGTTACAGTTTAAACGTAGCTTCAGATAAGTTGGCCTTCATATTCATACAAACTCCATGTTTTCAGCTTACACAATAGGAATTCTACACCCACCACCACCATAGATAGATAGATAGATAGATAGATAGATAGATAGATAGATAGATAGATAGATAGATAGATAGATAGATAG
>JAQQZY010000003.1:23722739-23738995 GCA_030068375.1 Ostorhinchus rueppellii
GAGCCTATCCCAGCTACTTAAGGGCGAAGGCGGGGTACACCCTGGACAAGTCGCCAGTTCATCACAGGGCTGACATTCTGTTCTATTGAAATCATTCATTATTGTTTTGAATATAACTGATAATTATTAGAGAACAGCTATTCTCAACCAAGTTTATGGAAATAAATATACATACAGTATGTTTAAAACTATGGTATTTACCAGAACCGTGCTGGAAGTAAAGGTTTAACCAGAATCTTACACATTGCACCTTTAATAATACACATTTTAGATGATATCTAATCTATATTATAAAAGCCAATGCATGTGTGAATGCATGTGTGTGTGTGTGTGTGTGTGTGTGTGTGTGTGTGTGTGTGTGTGTGTGTGTGTGTGTGTGTGTGTCTGGGGATTCACACAAAATCTGGAAAGAGCTGACTGCTGCAGTTTGTCATACTTATGTATTTTGGTCAAGGAACAGACTAGTGAAAATGACAAGTTGATAGGACCAATATTTTGGGAGATATTAGTTTTAGAATAGAATACAATAGCCTTACAATCATGTTGCCATGCCCAGAGCGCTTTGGCGGTGACTGCTGGACAAATGCAGTACAGTATGCGCGGATACACAACGACATAAAAACTACCACATCTAGAACCTGTGGATCCCCATGGGTCAACGTGCTAGTATCCTTATATTAATGTTTGTTTACCTCAACATTTCTGATTTAAAATGTTTTACAGAAATGAAATTACTTCATCACTGTGTTGTCCTGCAAAAATTATTATCATTTGATATAGAACAGTGAAATTATACCCTATTTCAGGGGTGTCAAACTCATTTTAGTTCAGGGGCCACATTCAGCCAAATTTGATCTGCAGTGGGCCGAACAAGTAAAGTAATAAAATAATAATATATAAATAATGTCAACTTGAACCTTTTCTCTATGTTTTAGTGAAAAAAGCAAATTTACATTATGAAAATGTTTACATGTACAAACAATCCTTTCAAATAATGTAAATAATATGAACAAACTGAAAAATAAGTGTAATTTAAAAAATATTATGTCTCACTTTATCATTTACACATGTACATTATAACTTATAGATCACAGTGGATCTACAAATATACAAAACATTTAGTAACAGGAAGAATCTTGTTAAAATCATATTATAATCATCAAGACCTTTCAGGTTGATCATATTTGTTCAGGTTATTCACATATTTTGCTAAATTATACTTTGTTTCAGTGTAAATACATGAAACTGTTTACATTTATTAAGAGAAAAATTTGGAGTTGTCATTATTTATATGTTATTATGTTAGTATTTTACTGGTCCCACCCACTGGAGATTGACTTGGTCTGAATGTGGAACCTGAACAAAAACTGATTGTAAGATTGTTAATATGTTAGTGTAATTCTTGCATTTCACAAACTCATCCCAAAGGCCAAACTGGACCCTTTGGCGGGCCAGATTTGGCCCCCGGGCCTTGTGTTTGATACCTGTGCCTTATTTGATATCTAATTTGTTTTTTGTCATTAAATGTGAACATTACATTTCAGGTTTGACTTACTGATTTGTGTTATGCCTTTGCAATAATGAAAAAAACAAAAACAAAAAACCCAATTCTGTAAAGTGAACCATAAGAAAATACTGTGGAAAAAAAAAAAGCTTCCCTGTTCTTTTGCATCAATAATGTGTCTACTGTGAACCGACGCCTGCCTTAAAGGCTATATTTAATCAAGCTCAGTGCGTTTCTTTGTATTTATTAGCAAACACTGTGGGAGGCCAGTTTCCTCTGGCTTAAATTGTTAGAAGGCCACTTATCTAAACTAGTTCTTTTCAATAAAAAACAGCAGGGTTCGTACAAATATTATATGATACTTTAATTAAATCAAATATTACCTAGAGGTGGTGTGAATGAATTAGTAAAGTATGAATAAGTTCACAGTTGATCTGGAAATGATTCCGTTTGAGGAACTGGCCTGTGGCGCATTTGGAAATCATAGTTTTAATGAATGCTGTAATAAAACTGTGGCACTGAATGTTTTTAAAAATGGAAAATCCATGTGAGACTTTATGAAATGAACGAAGCGACCTCACGGCTGAGGTGAGGCGGTAGGAAGAAGACAGAGGGTTTCAGAAGGAGGCTCATCGTTTTTATTCAAGTGTGATATGGCTTCACCCAGGCTGCATTAGCCAGTGAGTCATCCACACCAAATCATGCACACACACTGAAAAAAACAGAAAACAAAATAACAAACAAAAAAACCTGAAGAAACGAAAACATACAAATGTAAAATGTTATGTAAAATGCTCATTTCATTATGAACAAATCTCAACAATCTCATCTTGAAAACAGGGGACCCATACTGTACAGACATCAGTTTCAGAATCGTGACAGAAGACGTCATGGCCGAGATGGGATAGAATAATCTCCTGTAAGGAATATGGTACATGGCATTTGTTCATCAGACCTACAGAAGAACCTATTGCAAAGGATATCTCACAAATACGGAACACAGCCTTTCTTATATTGTATTACACAGAGAGTAGTGCAATTTGTGTGTCTTTGTCCCTGTCGTAAGAGAACATGGCACTGTTGACGGAGAAAATGGCCAGCATGTACTGCAACACGCAGCAAATGACGCCTGGAAGCCAAGCACGGCTATATGCGCAGGACGCTGAGAGACCGCCCAATCACCATCACTATTGAATCCACCTTGTTTTTTTTGTTGTTTTTTTTGTCTGATGGCGGACGAGGGGAGCATGAGAAAAAATCAAAACGTCACACTGTTTGTCTGTCGAGGGTGATGATGTGTGCGCTGAGCCATCTGCGTTATAGAGTAACATTCAGTCAAGGGCCATCAGTGTGACATGTGGCACCATAGCAAACAATTCTGAGTAAAATGTGCGTGTGTGTGTGGAGGAGGGGGGTGAAAAATGATCTGACTCACAGCTCATAAAGAGTAAATGAGTTCATTTGTTTGCTGCTTCCTTTTTTTTCTTTCTTTTTTTTGAGGAAAAAAAGAAGCGATCCGCTGTGGATACACGGGTGATACATTCAATAACTGCTGTTTGGAAAAGTTTGACTGCGAGCAGAATGGAAGGCAGACGGTTTGCAGTAGCAGGTAGATGATCCGCACACGTATGTTAGTATTGGTAACATCTGAAGGTTTCAACAATATTAGCACATGCTTCAGAAGTTTGTGTTCTGTGCAGGGAGGCAGTCATTTGTCAACAGTAGGAACACTCATTTCTAAACCTGTACGCTGATTTCTGAAGTCCTCGTGTGCGCTCTGAGGTTCTTCCGTTCTTCTCTGATGCTCCTCTACAGCAGCGACAGTACGGAACTTGCTCGTGTTAGCTAATGTTAACAAATGACCCGTTCCCATCCTAGCACAGACGCCAACACAAACAGTCAGCATGAGTAAAGGCCTGTACATACTCCAAAACAACAGAGGAATGTGTTGGTTTTGTGGAGGTGGCAAGACCAAGAGCGAAGTTAGTTCTGATCTGGATATTTCATAGTTCATGAGAAACTTGAGCGTTCAATGTGAAATCATGAAATTATGTTAATAGTCGCCCCACTTTTAATTGGCGTGTTATCTGTACACATTATAAGATTTTCACGTTTATGTTCATGCTGTGTCATATACCACACACTGAGGTTTAGGGGTTAGGATTAGGGTTTAAGGGTTGGGGTAAGGGATTACAATTAGGGTAAGAGGTTAGGATTATGGATTAGGGTTAGGATTAGGGATTATGATTAGGGTTAGAGGTTAGGATTATGGATAAGGGTTAGGATTAGGGATTATGATTAGGGTGAGAGGTTAGGATTACGGATTAGGGTTAGGGTTAGGATTAGGGATTATGATTAGGGTTAGAGGTTAGGATTAGGGGTTAGGGTTAGGATTAGGGTTTTGGGTTAGGATCAGTGTTAGGGTTTAGGGTTGGGATTAGGGTTAAAGGTTGGGGTTAGGGATTATGATTAGGATAAGGGATTAGGATTAGACGTTAGAGTTGGGGTAAGGATTAGGGGTTGGGATTAGGGTTAGGGGTTGGGGTTAGAATTAGGAGTTGGGATTAGGGTTAGGATTGGGGTTAGGGGTTAGGATTTAGCGTTAGGGGTTAGGGTTGGGATTAGCATTAGGGGTTAGGGTTGGGATTAGGGTTAAAGGTTGGGGTTAGGGATTATGATTAGGATAAGGGATTAGGGTTAGGAGTTATGATTAGGAGTTGGGAGTAGAGTTAGGGATTAGGTGTTAGGGTTAGGATTAGGGTTAAGGGTTGGGGTTAGGGATTACGATTAGGATTAGGGGTTAGGATTAGGGTTAAGGGTTAGGGGTTGGGGTCAGAATTAGGGGTTGGGGTTAGGATTAGGGTTAAGGGTTGGAGGAAGGGGTTAACAGTTGCAGATGTGTGAACCAGAGATCTTGGCATACATTGTCACGCAGTCAAATGGTGTTGAATAACATGCCAGAGGATGAAAATGTGTACGTATAGCACACCACATACCATAAGAACTGGTGCGACATACACCATGATTTCATGAGATCAGTCTCTTCCATCAGATTTCTGACCAATCACAGAACAAATCACACACCACCACAGAAAAAAAAACTTTTGCATGGATGAAGTATCGAGAATAAATTGCAAGAAAGAAAAATCATTCTCTGTTCTTCTAGAGTAAGTACAAGTCATAATAATAAACCTTTAAAGAATTGTTCCACTCTAAAACAAGCTTATTTTTGTAGCTTTGGCCACCATTCATATTAGCTATAATACCTGTGTGTGTAACAATGGTGCTAAAGGAAAGTCAGGATTCTGTATTTGCTGTATAAAAACCAAACAGTGGCTAAGTGAAGTCAGATCTGTGTTGTTTTAATATGAGCTCAGTGACACATTAGTAATAGACTTTATTGCAAATCAAATGTGTCATGGTTCCATAAACAGTTCAGGGACATAATAACAGAGTATTAAGGCTTCAGCAAAAAAAAAAAAAGACAAATCTGATATTTTGAGTAAAATCATAATATTACAAGAAAAAGCTGCATTCGTATTAACTCATAAAGACCCAAAACCACCACTGGTGACCCCAACCATTGACTGATCTAAACTGTTTCATACTGTTTCATAATTCTATCAATCCATGTATGTAGACAATTGGTGTCAAACGCAATTTTTCATCTTTTCATGGTCATCAGATATGGCAGATAAATGGACGTTTGGAGGCTCTGCAGTTACCATGGAAACACCATCATCTTCTATGACATTGATTCACCGGTAAAACCCATGCAGTTGGATCAATGACAGTGGATGGAAACACTGGGTTTATGTTCAGTTAATGATACATTTGACTGAAAAAGTCACGTTTTCTTCAGTTTTCTCTGTTTTTGATACAATAACCCATGATCTGTGAATCAAATACAGGCAAATACCCGATTTTCACAGAAAAAAATACAAAATACAGAAGCTAATATGGTAGTAAATGGTGAAAAATTACATAAGAAAGGTTAAATGGAGGGAACAATTCAACCAGAAGCTGGGTCTTCATGAGTTAAGAGGCTAAATATTAACCCCTTAGTGTCCAGACTCATGGAGATGTTTTAGTGGCATTCACCCATAAAGACCCAGAGCTACTTTTGTGGCAGTTCCTAAATAAATATCCCATTCTATTGAACCTTTCTTCAATGATTTACCACCATTTATTATAATATTATCACCTGTATCGTCTTTTTTCAGTGAAAATTGCACATGTCTCTGCATGTTAACAGATGCAGAATAAGTTGCATCATTGTAAACATCTGAACATTATCGGTTTGGTATAACACTGGAACCACATCTACAGGTCCAACCACTCACATTGAGCTCAACCAGTGACAGTCATGGTGGCCAAAGTACAAAAAGAAGATGCAATTTGCTGGAATCAGCCTCCGCGCTGCAAATATAGCTCGGTTTTTCTCTGTTTGTCTGCTCGGTGTGTATTGAAATTGTACGGGCTAACCTCAGATGTTGCTTCTCCATCTCCTCTCCTTGTTTGTGTGGATGTAGATCTGCCTATACATAAACAGAAAAGCTCAAACAGATCTGCACTTTTGCTTTTAAATGTGCCCACTCCAACAGAAATACTCACTGCTGTTTCTTCAAGGCACGTATGCTAATGTGTAAAAATACCTATGCGTCTCAGCCATGAAAAGTTTTTTTTTTTTAAATTATTATTATTATTATTGTTATTATTATTCCAAAGGTTGTTAGAAACATATTGTACAGGATAAGCCTTTATAGTTCCACTAATGAAACAATGCTTCAGGGCTTATCTCTAACTTCACGCCTGGTTGTATTTGTCATGACTGAATAGGATTCATGGCATTTACCAAAAAAAGACTGGCAATCTCCTCATGAGGCTTTAACCTTTTAACATCCACCTTTGTAGGGTTAACGCCAAAATGCATGTAATAAACCTTTTCTAACATGTGGTTAGAACACAATCTAATCAGTTGAAACGTGGCTCAAATGCAACCCTAATCCTAAAACGTGTCACCGGTGTAACAGTGGATGTTAAGAGGATAAAGAATACTGACAGTTCCCAGGAATTCTGTAAGAAATGCAAGTCTTTGCTGTATAACTTAAAAAAAACAACAACACTTTTCTTCAGTCATTAATAAGAATACAAATCTAAACATTTACATCTTCAACTGCATTCAGGAATCGTGTTTACTGCTGAGATGCTGCTTCATTTTGGGCCTCGTTCATAACGAAACATTTATCTTCACGTTGTAACAGAAACAAGACTTTGGGCTTTAAAACAGGCCTGTAATCAACATAAAATATCCAGAACATTTTTTTTTTCCAGATTGGCTTTCATAAACCAAAATGCAAAATGACTCATCTGCAGCAGCTCAGGCTTCAGCGAGATGATGCATCTCAGTCACCTTTCTCTAAAATTCCTATTATGGTTGGATTTTGATATGTACAAAGTGTTGTTTAGCCAATGCACGCCTGGGATTTTATTTGTCTGAAGTCATTTTTTTATTTGTTTAGTTAAAAAAAGGTGACTCACTCAAACCTGAGACCATTATTGTATATTTTTGTCTGAATGGAAAATAAGAAAGCAGCTTCAACCAAAGTTTTATTCCTTTATGAGCTGCTGGACTCTGGCAAAAGAAACAACTTCTGCTGTTAATCATTCTTGCTGTTAAGATTCTCAGCCTTTAAAGTCATTACAAAATGATTTCCCCATTCATTATACAAAGGTCATGCACTTATCAGATCGTTCAATTAATAAAAAACAAAATCTCTCTTTTCTTTCCTCTGGTATTTTACAGAGACTTTAAAGGATCATACGGATGTTATTAAGCTTTCTTATCTCTTATCTCCAGCTGTCTGCTCACGTTAACTCGTGCTTTCTATTTCAGCTCTTTCCTGCGTTGATGCATTTATCGGGCTGTGTTTCCCTAATGGCTCCAAAGTGAGTCCAAACCTTGAGAGTTGTCAGTTTAGATCTACATGCTTTTGCATCACTGTAAACACTAGGTTAAATCTTAAGTAGGGTTCAACAGCAGACTCAGGATCCGTCTGTTGGCATGCAGTTTGTAGGTGCACAGGGCTAGGAAACATCATTGACACAGTTTATAAATTCAACCGGAGTCATTTTAATTGCACTTTTCAGAATTTGATGGCTGCAGGTTAAAAGAAAAACCCACCTATTGATCCTCTGACACTGTTTTATGTCATCGTCTGTGATGCTCACTTCATTAATCTGAGTCTTTTGATAATTTTCCAAGGACCTGTTCATTCAGTTTCCTGGCTCCTTCTAATTAGTTCTATTTCCATTGATGCTCTTTGAGAAATCCAAAGAAGGACCCAATCAGAGGTAGTTATGTATCAGTGATAAAACTATAACCTTCATTAAAATGTGAAATATTGGCTGCATCGCTCCCAGCACTGGGTTGCACCGGTTTAATATAGCCTATTTTCCACAGAATTCCCATAATACAGCAGTCCTAACACAGTTTGAGTCAAAGGAACAGTGTGGTTCAATAAAAATCAGCTGGATCCAGGTTTTTGGACCCATTATCGGGCATGTGTCAGTGGTATGACTTCCACATCGGCTTCATTTGTTGAACATACAGTCGCAGAAAATAGTATTAGACCACCCTTGTTTTCTTGAATTTTTTGTTCATTTTAATGCCTGGTACAACTAAAGGTACTTTTGTTTGGACAAATATAATGAGAACAACAAAAAAAAAAAGCTCATAAGAGTTGAATTTCAGACTTGATATTATACCATTTTCCATGTTTTCTTGATAAAAACCAAAATCACTTCAGTTTTTACGGCTGTATCTATGGCATTGTACTGACAAAAACAGTGCTTTTAGGTATTCCATGTTTTCTTTTCTGTCTGTTTTAGTCACATGATACACGCAGGAGTTAGGACTTGTTTTTATAACTATTATTTTTGATGACTTTTGATGGTCTAATAATTTTTTGTATCATCTCAGTGTAATTTGAAGGATCTCATACATGTTATGGTCAGACAATAAAGATAATAAATATTTCTCAATAAATTGACTTCTGAATGTTTTTAACTGAGGAAGTAACAGCTCCTTGGTAAGGGTTAAGAAAAGGGCCTTGGTTTGGATCAAAGTTGCAGTATTTGCAGTTTTTTTTGGGTTTTTTTTTTGTTTTTTGCATCATTGGGCAAACTCCTCAATTACATTATATCACAAAACATGAAAATTCAGCAAAATCTACCCTGTGATGCAACTTTATGGTAAATTTCCGAGATGATATTTAACCATTTTCCATGTTTTCTTGATAAAAACCAAAATCACTTCAGTTCTTACATCAATATCTATAGCATTGTACTGACAAAAATAGTGCTTTTAGACATTCCATGTTTTCTTTTCTGTCTGTTTTAGTCACATGACACACACAGGAGTTACTGCTGGATGGCATAATTATTGTTTCTGATTACTTTTGATGGTCTAATAATTTTTCCTGCGAATGTAGCTGTTGTTATTTGTTATTTTAACCTTTTATGTATTAGTGTATTTAATGTTTTAGCTGATTTGTTCCAAACTCAACCCACACCACATTTTGCAGTAGTTGTTGTTTAAGAATGTAGAGTTATAATCTGATCATAATGATGTCTTCTTACATATTTCTTTACCTGTTGTTTGGCCTTTAAGTGCTTTAAAAGTGTTGACAAATGACCCTTCGCTAAGCCCCTCCCTCCCTTAGTTACTGTTGCTATGTCTGTCACTCATGCTGGATGACATTTCGGTGTTGTCTCAGAGATATAACCAAATAAATACTTAATAATTATGAAGCAGCAGAGAAAGTTAAAGAAAGAGGAGTAGAGAAGTTATCTTTGTAGTGTTTGAACAACAAACACGATAAAATGCAAACTAACGTTAGTTATGAATGTAAATGTTAGCAAACAAAGACAGTTATTCCTTTTTATTCATGTTAACTTTAAGTTAGATATGTATGTGTCATTTGAGGCACAATGAGGTAACCACAGCAAAGAAACACCAGTAAGCGTGGTTTCAGACACTTTTTTGGTTTTTGGAGTTTGCTAATAAATGCTAACTAAATGTTAGCTAGCTAACATTAGCTAGTGTCTTATCTTAGAGAGAGAGAAAAAAACATGTTTTTATTGATATTCATTAAGGCCACAATATGAAAGTAGCTCTGAAATGAATACTGCAGTCCTTTATGTCCATGTTTTTCCAAAATTAGGGAATTGTAATAATGCTAAAATATTATTACAGAAATTAGAGCCACTAAAGTGTCAGTCACTTACGTTTAGCTTGAGTCACTTTTAGTATCAGAAAAGACAACTGCAACATCCTTCCCTTACAGGACTTAGAGGTTCCATCATTAATAAGATAAACACAAAAAAATGAACATTAATGACTTCATAACATCAGTGTTTGTTATCAGTACATCGAATTATGACTTTAATTAGTGATAAAAAAACAGTGGTATCATGTTTCCATTAATCACTGGCAACATATAAAGTGATTAATAGCAAATGAATGTTTATATCTATGAGCTCTGTTCATACTCTGCTTTGGCATTTATTTGTTCTAAAAGCTCAACAGGACTTGTTTTTCTAGCTGTGGACGTTAATGTAGGATTGGACGGAAGCTGTTTTTGGAGGGTTTAGTGAAGGGTCAAATAAAGCTGAGGAAACACAGTGAAAAACCTTCACTGCTTCCGATGGTCTTCGATAAAACACTGTATTCCACACTGTATGAAGAGTACAATTTTCTGAAAGACCAAAGAAAGCAATATAATTTTCTGTCTCTTTGGATTTCTGAGCAGTAAAGTTGGACCAAATCTCAAAGTAGTTCTCAGATTATTAATAATTTTACAGATTATTCAGTGTGGTCCAATTGTCTTCTAAGAGAAAAAAAAAAACTCTTTCTCATAAAACATCAGTGAGTATTGGTATTAAAAGTCAATCTAGATAAAACCCTGTGCACCTTAATTGAACAATATTCAATATGAATATCCAAGGCAAAAGAAAAACCCAGTCAAACTAACCTAAAGTTGTACTATATTGATGTTGTGAAGAGGGTGGACTCCCTTTAAGATAACATTTAGCTGTCATTATAAATGATATCTGGTAAAATTAAAGCCTTTGTGGCCACATACAATCTTTAACCTTTCAAAATGAAGAGAAAACAGCAATAACAACAGTATGATCCTTGTAACCCAAGACAACAAGACGCCTTCACATAGCTGTTTTGAAAACAGACTGAATGTCACAAAACCATGGCACACTCATTAAATGACATCGAATGCACATGCTAATATTGGCAACAAGATTTTGGCTTGATGTGTGGCTAAAAGTTGAAATATATGATTGCTTATAGAAAACAATACCTGATGCTTTTAAGTCATTTTAAATTCTCTGTCTGCAGTGAGGCAATGGAATAGTACAGAACGGTAAGTTTCTTCAAGTTAAGGTGAAACAAGCATAATCCCTTTGAAAAATAGCATTTCCCCAAGTGTGCATTATTTGGTACATAACCAAAGTAATATATCAATTTTGTACTGTAAATCTGTAATAAGGAAGGTCTTGTAGTTTTTTAAATGGAGCACTTCTCATGAAAAAATAGACATCCATGCTTCATGCTTTGCATCCCATTGCGTCCATGCCTGCTGTTCTGCGCAGTGTTCTTCATCTATTCCCAAGAACTTTATATATTACATAAAACCAAAAGGGAAAAAGTGCTGAAATCAAATTTGGTAAGGAGCAGCATTGGAAATGTTTGACCTTGTGTAGAAAACATGGAAACTCATTAGTCCTGTATGTGTTGGAACTCAAATGGACTTCCTCCTCCTCATAAGCTGGTGATTGTCTGTGAAGCTGTGAAGGCCCGGTGACACCGAGCTAATGGGTGAGGGGAAGAAGCTGTTTTTCAAGGTGCTGGGCGAAATCTCCTCAATCCTGTAGGAAACTGAATGAAAGTACTGATTGGGGTTCAGCTGCGAGCTGAATGAGTTCTGATGTGAGAAGGCACATCCCAGGCCTCCCATCCCTCCCCCAGAGCTGCCGAAGTCATGTGAGTGGTAGTGCATACAGGAGCAGACTGACTGCAAATCAGTCACTTCTGCTCGGTACGGCTCACGTCGCCGCCGGCCGCGCTGCAGCGTTTCATCCTGGATGTGGATGATCATGCTGTTCCGGTTGCCGACGAGCGAGGCGCGTTCCTCTGCGTCCCGCCGCTCGTCCTCACTGTTCATAGTCAGGAAGCGGAGCACGACCAGGTTCAGAAAGGCCCCGATGACTGTCAGGCCCACTAGGATATACATGAAGCTAAAGGCCACGTATAGGGGCTTCTTCTGAAGGGCCCGGTTCTTTTGGAGGGCCACAAAGTCCCCAAAGCCTATAGTTGTTAATGTGATGAAGCAATAATAGTACGACTGGAAGAAGCTCCAGTCCTCGTAATGAGAGAAGGCAGCAGCACCGATGCACAACGTGCCGATGCAGGAGAAAAATCCCACGGTTACCATGTTCTCCATGGATACATCGGTGATGCTCATGCCGCAGCACTTCTTGATACGTTTTAGGAGGTACTTGACAAAAGTGTTCATCCTCTCACCCAGGCTTTGGAACATTACAAGAGTCAAAGGGATTCCCAGGACGGCATAAAACATGCAAAAGGCCTTGCCTGCGTCGGTCCCTGGCGCTGCATGTCCATAACCTGAGAAGAAAAAACAGAAAGCAGCAGTTAGTGAGGCAGAAAGTTTCAACATGAGCTTCAATGGGAACAGGCGCCTCTAGTGGCTATTTTAGGTAGTGCAGATTTTAGCCTTCTTTTTTTTATCCTTACTCATGAGGCTGCTGCAGTATCGTCAAACGCAGTCACTACTCAAAACAAAGCACATCAGCTACTGTTTACAAACATGACCCAGCAAGAAATATCTCTAGAAGAGTCTGCGAGCGTTGCCAGAAGTGGTATTGAATAGGTGCATGCCACAGAAAATGTGTCTGCTTATTAATCTTATTTGAGCTCAAAGATTATGGTGGGGAGGGATGTCCAATTAGTCAGAAGTTTCCGGTGTGTTAGAAGAGTTTAGACGAGGGATTGGAAAGGAGTCATGGGGGAGCCAGTGAAGCTTTTAGCTTAATTAAACTTTATCTTTAGACCAGAAGCTGCTGAGTCACACACAAAGAAGCCTTTCAGAATCAACCTGTGGGGCTAACAATAGGATTGATATACCTTAATATATTTATTTTTAAAAATGCAACACAAATGATCATGCTCACTTTGCGGTTTAATTAAAAATGTACTTTGGCTAAACAGTATGAATGAAATCCACTGCTGTTGAACATGCAGAGTTGATATATAATGTCTTATTGATTATCTTTCTTCTACTGGAGCCTAAAACTGTGAGCATTAAAATCCAAATCATTGCCAAAAAACACCCACCATCACTTGGTTTGTGCAGCCATCCAATAACTTCAGAATACAGAGAGAATATTTATATTCTTCAGCATTTTTACTTTTCTTCAACCATGTCCAAAGCAAGTCCTGTATTTTGTGCCATTAAATATTGATTATGTTTTCCCATATGGGTTTCCACCCAGTTAAGCATGTATTTAGTTATGCACTTGGCTCCATGAAAATGATTTGCATTGTTAACCAGAGCAGATACAAGTGTATGATCAATGGTTTATAGGCCTGGGTGTCTTTTTAATACTAGCGCCTCTGCATAATGATCT
This sequence comes from Ostorhinchus rueppellii, assembly GCA_030068375.1. Lineage (NCBI taxonomy): Eukaryota > Metazoa > Chordata > Actinopteri > Kurtiformes > Apogonidae > Ostorhinchus > Ostorhinchus rueppellii. The sequence continues at coordinate 23,735,968 of JAQQZY010000003.1, forward strand.
CAACTTCGTAAAACAGGGTTAATATTAGAAGTTTTTCTTTTATAGACCAGTGGTTCTGAAAAAATAATATGCTGTAAACTGTAAAATTACCCACACCAAGGAGTATAACTATAACTGTGACTATAAAGTTTTTAATATTGCTATCATTCAAGTTGATTGCAAAGTAACATAATGATAACATCAGAGGTAGATGATGTGAGTGTGATCACTGATTTTATTAGTATTAGAACAAATGACAGCCAATAAGAATACATGTGAATTTACGAGAGTCATCTGAGAATTGCAATTTCACCTGAATTATTTACACTTTGTACTTGTCTACCTTTGTTAAAAATGCGAATGATAAGAATAAAAAAACAGCCAGGCCATACAGTTGGTGTAGTCCAGGGGTATATACTTATTTTTCAGTCAGCATTGTGTATACACCTTTCTAAATCCCCCCTGATGTGCACCCTTCAGTAGTATCTGTCAGCTAAAGTGCCCATTTTTCCCCTCAAGGATGATGAAACCATGACCCGCCCTCCTCTGCCTCTAATCAGTGCCTTCACTGATTAGATTGGTTAACTTTACACATGAGGACTGATGAGCCAATCAGAGGTAGAGTAGAGGGGGTCATGCTGAGGAAAATATTGCTAATTAGCACTAATCACCTCTGGAACTTGATTGGACACCTCAGGTGCCAGTGCCACCCTAGTTGATTGACAGGTCACTGCATGTTTCGTTGAAAGATATAACGCACGATTATTGGAAATGCAAGAAAGGCTGAATAAATGTCTCTCAAGTGACCAACCTACTTACATGGAATGCATAAATCTGAGGTAAGTTTTAAGGTCAAGTTTTAAGTCTTTTAAAGTTTTAAGTCAAATCTGCCCTCAAAACTCATCCCTTCAGATTAGCATTTTCACTATAATTGCCAGGTTTGTTTGTTTTTTTGTGGTTTTTATGATTGCTGTTTTGTTTGTTTCCGTTTTTTTATTTTGTTACTATGCTTTAATTTTGTCTGTAAAGTGTCCTTAAGTGACATGAAAGGTGCTTTTAAATAAAATGCATTATTATTATTATTGTTGTTGCTGTTGTTGTTGTTATTATTAAGGTGGTTTCTAAATGAGTCATTTTACATTCATGCAGGTGCTTGTATGACCAGTAATACCTACAAACTGATCCTGATCATGTCATGATAATTTTATAATAGTGAGCAAATACTACTGACAGATTTTTGGGTGAACTAAATTGAGTAGTCTTATCAGTGTTTCTAAAACAGGCCATTTTTCTGGACTACTTTAACCCTTAAAGACCCAGGGTTACTTTTGTGTCAGTTCTCAAATGACAAATTCTCCATATCTAACCTTTCTTAAGTGATTTATCATCATTTATTGTAATATTATTCTTTGTATTTTGTATTTTATCAGAAATAAATCAGGTATTTTCCTATATTTATGTTAGAATATAACTAATAATATATTATTATAATATCTGTTTGATTGTCATATCATTGTTAATTTTGTTGTCGTGAATAGTATTAACTTAATAGTAGCTGAGAAGTAAAATAGTATGTCTGTCATGTATGTTGTTGCTTTTTACGTCGTTCTTTGTAAATTGATTTATGGGGATATAGGAGTAGATAAAATAAGACTAGTCTTCTTTCTGCTCCCTTTCATTCTAGTACGGAGAACGTTTGTATTTGTATTAAATTGTTTTTTATTTTACAATGAATGAAATAAAGAATAAAATGAAATGAAATATTTAATTTACTGATTCTGAAGATGTTCATTAAAGCTCAGATTAAAGCTGAGGATTATTATATCAAAAATAGAGAAAACTGACAGAAAAAGGGACTTTTTTAAGGTAAATATATCATTAAGTGAACACAAACCAAGCATTTCCATCCACTGCCATTTCATAAGCCCCATGGGTTTTAATGGTGAATCAATGTTGTAGAAGATGACATGTTTCCACGGTAACTACTGAGCCTCTGAACGTCCAAGTGGGTCATGAAAAGATGACAAACTGCATTTTACACCAATTATTTCAATGTATTGATGGGATTAATGAATTGACAGGTATTAAACGGTTTAGATCAGTAGATTTGTTTGATCGGTGAATGGATGTCTGGGTCTGTATGAGTTTAAAAAAAAGGTCAAAATTGAAGTTAGATTCACTTCTTTTGGAACCACTACACCATTGCATCTATCTAAACACAAACATTAAAGATTATGTTAATATTCATTAATGGTCAATGCCATCTGCCATAAAATGGAGGGAGAAAAAGACAAAGAATTCCATTCCATTTCAGCACATAAATCCTCCTGAATCCCCCAAAGTCAGGCAGTCAAAGGCAGAGAGGGCACAGAGTTGAAGTGTCTGTTTCTAACCGTGATGTTGTGTTGTGAATATCACTATAAAAGTGAGCCATGACAATGTTTTTCAGCTAAACAACATATGTTAAAGGTCTTCTATGTAGTATTGATATTCCATATTCTCAACAGCAGAGTAAGCCGAACACAGAACCAGCACCACAAACAGATCAATGCTATGTATCCACAGACTGTACCACTCACTGAATAAAGTATAAAGTTAGTTGTTTACACACAGTTTTATTATAGAATCATCATGTTTTCTTCATCTGCTTATTTTGACACTGACTCAAAATAACACTGTCTTATAATCTTTACATGCTGCATCAGCTGGTTCTACATTATAACTCTGTTTTTAGACCAAAAACAGACAGTAAAACCACAAATTATCTATTTTTTTCTGTACAGTTTGTCAATAAATGCACTGAAGATCAAATAATAACTTTATATCTTCACAAGATTGATAATAAAACTCACTGAAACCTGTTCATATGAGAATAAAAAATGCATGTTTGATCTGTGGGGCGACACGGTGGTGCAGTGGTCCTGGGTTCGATTCCCGGACAGGACCTTTCTGTGTGGAGTTTGCATGTTCTCCTGTGTGGAGTTTGCGTGTTCTCCCCGTGTCTGCGTGGGTTTTCTCCGGGTACTCCGGTTTCCTCCCACAATCCAAA
>JAQQZY010000003.1:23751405-23761896 GCA_030068375.1 Ostorhinchus rueppellii
GAGCAGGTTGGAGTGTGAGATGGATGGATGAAGATGAGCGGAGAGTGCAGGTGGGAGTGTGTATGAGGAGGAGGTTGGAGAGGTACTGAGGGGCCAGGTGGTTTATGGCTTTGTAGGTGTGTTTTAGGTGTGTTTTGTAGGTGTTTTATCTATTATTCTCTATTGTTACAGCCAGCGCCTGCCCCTCCATGCACATATATATATTTTGTGGTTTTACCTGCGTGTCTATATGCAAAAGAGCCTGTGCAATTCCGACTCTCTGATTGGCCGCTGGAGGAAGGAGGCGTGGTCTGGCAGGCGGTATTGGATTGGAGCAGTGGCATCCAATCAGCAGATGACAGCTATTATAAAGCCTGGCAGCACATGATGCTGAGGCGCAGCGTGCCCGGTAACCTGTGTGGTTTTGTGAGGCATTGTTGAACGGTCTGTGGGCCAGGATAGATCCCAAACTCATACTGCTAACATTTCTGCGGAGTTCATTTTGTATAGAAACACTAGGTGAAGGGGTGCTGGGCCGTGTTTATTTCTGTTTCACCGAGTGTTTAGAGAAGAGTTTGTGTTGCTTGTGCTTCAGTAGTCAGGTAGTGTAGTTATAAGTTCTCCTTTTGAGAACTTTCCTTTTGTTCTGTTATTTTCTTTGAGTTGACCGGCCATCCACCAGCCCAACTTCTGTTATTTGCCTCATTTTTGTAACTTTGCATTTTTAATTTCAAACTTTGTAAATAAATAGTTTTATTCTATACCAATTACAGCTGGTTTATGTTGCTTCCCTTCCCCTCTGAGCTGGGGACGTAACATTTATGAGAATACTTGAATAGCTTTGTACTCATTTTATGTGATTTCTTTTCTTCTTTTTTTTTTAGTTGTCACGGCATGGCATGTTAAAGTCACATGCAATAAATGCCTGTTAATATCAAGATCGCTTTGAGCATGTGATTTCAACTAAAGGGGAGTAATAACTATACAGTACATACGTTTGATTTTGCACATAAAGGACCCGTTTTCTGATATAACCAACAGCTTCTGAGGTCTAGCCACAATTTAACAGCAAAATTTAAAAAAAAATTACAAACTGCACGAATGCACAGTAAATTAATGCACAGTAAAAAATGCAGTGTCACTATTTCAGTCAAGCTATTTTAACCTAGATAGAGTATTTATAGCTCTATGGAGAGTAAACCAGCAATAACAGCAGAGTTAAAAGTCAGTGTAAAGTTCTGCACAGATGCAGTGTAAAATTCAACTCTACAGAGTGATGATTAGTGTCATTCTGCTGCATTGCATTGTGGGTACTGAACATTTTACTCATTGTGTTCTATTTTATGTGCAGGGGCTCAAAGTGGGGTTTGTGTGAATGATTATTTAGGTTAATATGTCTGTTTTACAACGTTTATTGGGCTTTTTATGTTTTTTTGTTTTGTTTTGTTTTTTATTAATGTGACATCATTAGTCAAACCAGTAGGCAGAACAACGCCGTAGCAGACTGTCACTGTCAAGCTATTTTGGAATACAAGTGGGAGGACTTTGCTCTTTCAAAGTAAGAGCATATCCGGAGGTGGCAGACACCCATAACCCAGAAGTTCAGATCTGCACTGTTTCTTTTAAGCCTCAAGTTTTTATCTGTTTCATATATTTATCTGTTTTTATTTATTTATTTTTTATCTCATGCCTATACTTTTTATTGCTTCCCTGCTGTAATGCTTTTAATGTTTAATATAAAGCACTTTAAATGGTCTTGAACATGAAATGTGCTATATAAATAAACCTGCCTTGCCATAAAATAAATGTTTCCCTTCAAACTGTAAGTGTAACAATAAAACACTCTAACTATCATCACCAACCCTAAAGCAACTTCAAGAAATTTCTGAAAATCATCTCACGATCCACACTTTGGAAATCTGATGAAGAAAATAACACTGCAGAGAAATAAATATCAACACATTATAGAGTCCTTTTAAACCTAAACTTGGAGTATCAAGTGTAATCCTATTACTCTTAACAGTGTGAAAACAACACAGTTAATTTCCCCTTGGTGATTAATAAAGTTATCTATCTATCTTAAGTATTAAACATTTTTACGCATTTCATTATTAATTTTGACACTGAATTGAGTAGGATTATCTCTGAAAATTTGACACTGGCCAGAGAGTAAATTTTTCTCCAGTTTTGAGTAGGGATCAAGTGTTACCTGAAACATTTAGATTCAGCTCTCTAAAAGTTAAATTAACATTTTTATTTTTTTTTTTTTTATCGTGATAGCATGTGTAATCTAAATGTATAGTCTCGTATTTGTCTGATTTCACAGGTTTCTCATGTGCCATGCAGAATCCTTCACGTCTTTCTTCATTATTGTAGACATTATTGTACTTTTTTTTCATGCTTTGAGGCATCTGGGAAACACATGTTTGACATCACAGAGCTTTGAACTTTGGGTAACTACATCAGACAAAATCTGGGGAAATGTGGCCTTATGTAGAGTTTAAAATATGGGCAAGAGCTGGATAATTTGACAGTGGGACAGCCCTAAAAACCTCATAGAGCAGGGGTGTCCAAGTCATTTTCTTTCAATTTGATCTCCAGTGGGCCGGACCAGTCAAATAACAGCAATCCAATTTTTTTAATAGAAAAATAATTACATTAAATTATGAAATCATTTACATTTTACAAACTATCCAAACAAAAAAAACGTGAATAACCTGAAAAAACTGAATTATCTGAAGAAAAATAATAAGAAATAGTAATAAGAAGTAAAATTTGCTCAATTATGCCTCAACTTATGATTCATACATGTGCATTAAAGATCAGATCTACCAAAGCACAAAACAGGCAGAATAGTGTTGAAATTGCGCTGATTTTTCTTTAGACATTTAAAGTTGTTCATATTTGTTCAGGTTATTGACGTTTTATTATTAAAGGATATCAGAATTTAATGTTCTTTGGAATAAATCAAATAGAAAAAATTGGTGTTGCCGTTATTTATATGCATGATGTCATATTATTTTTTTCACTTTAAACCAAGAAGAAAATCTGGAGTCATTATTTCAAGGTTATTATGCGATTATTTTTGAGTTTCGAGTTTATTTTCGAGCCTTTGACTGTTAATACTGTATCTTCTGCACTTTGCAAATTCATCCCGCGGGCCAGATTGGAACCCTTGGCGGGCCAGTTTTGGCCCCCGGGCCACATGTTTGACACCTGTGTCATAGAGGGACTGTATTTCTGATTCCATGTACTGCATCTGTGAGTGTAGAGATCAGGACTAGGCCAATGCTCCAGTGTTTTAACTACACATGAAACATACAGAATTTGGGGTAAAAGAATGAGGTTCTAATAACAACCATGTCTCCTTATAAAAATAGATGTATGCAACTTTTTGTGATTAAATTTGGGCAGTGACAGTACATATATAAAGACATTATTTAAAAAAAAAAAAACACTACCCAATTATTATGAAGACATAAAACTGTCAAAATCACATGGAAAAGACTGAATATTAATACAGACAACTGATGATCATCCATGTTGTGATAGTGAAGTAAAGCCCTATTTCTAAGCTGTTGTTGTCAAGGCTAACGCTGAAGCCCATTCAGGTGGTATATATGACTGAATCTGACCAGTGCACTGCAAAAAAAGGGTCTAAAAACAAAATAAAAACACTGAACTGAGGGAAAAGGTACTCAAAACTAGTGAAATATCTGTCCATGCAGCAGGATAATTTCACTTGACAAAATTTGAATTAAGATTGTTAAATCTAAAAATAAGTACGTGTAGGATGTACACATGTTGAATGGATAGATATCAGCTCTGGAATTAAACTACTATGAGCTATTTTTGTTGTTATCATTATATTTGTCCAAACAAATGTACCTTTAGTTGTACTAGGCATTAAAATGAACAAGAAACTGGAGAAAACAAGGGTGGTCTAATAATTTTTTCTGCGATTGTGAGTAAGTTGCATAAAGATATAATGGAAATTGTTGGCTAAATGTTAATCTTATCTGCTGTTTTGTGCTGAACAAGTAACATATATTAGGTTTATGAGAGATTCCTCCCTGAAAACAGCTGTCTGCTGCTCCAAAAAATAAGGAAGCTCTAAAACTTATCCATAATAATAAGCAAAAAAAAAAAAAAAAAAAGCTAATATGCTTCATTGTACTGTGTAAGTCTGCAGCACTGATAACACATATTTGTGGGTTCATTCACAGGTAACCCCTTTTATTTATCTTCTCATCATAAATTTAATTTAGTAATTTATTTGTCAGAACATGATACAAACACACATACATACATACATACAAACATACATACAGTTAGGATTTCTAGATTAAACTTAGGCAAAAAGGTGTAGGCTGAAGCAACAGTTTATTTATGCCTACCCTATTTACAAAAAGGAAAGTTACAAAAACAAAATAAGATAATAATTTAAATAAAAGATTAGGAAAACTGAAGTATATAGTAACTATCAAAATAATAGTCTGCACAACTTATAATACAATATAATATATATAACTTATAATACAATATATTTCAACAATAATTACAGATCAACAACGGTAATGGAAGTGACACATTCCAACATGGTAAACAGCAACAAGCACAAACCAACACAGGTAAGAAAGACCAGAAGATGGAATGGTCCAGCTATTAACAATAAGCCCCGCCCCCTGGTACTGTGTGTAAATAACTGTTGACTTAACACTCCTTCTCAAGTTCACCAAGCTGGATCAAATCATGCTGCCTCCTACTTTTTAGTTTATTTTGTATTTTATTTGTATACTTTTCCACCTGATGATGCTGAAAACTCTATATAACACTATCCGCTTAACACTTTGATCCTCTAAATACAGAACAGAAGGGTAACAACCACCTCCCTTTGATTTTCAGATATCTTTTCACACGTTGTTAGTATCATCCATTATTCATAACACTATCAAGGCAGTCCCTCATTAGCACCCGCAGAGCCTGGGTAGTTACTCTACAAGTGTTGAGCTGTTGCTTAAACCAACACCTTTTGGCCGTCTGATCCGTAGGTTAATTTGCCTTGTATTATTTCAGGTGTGCCGGTGGCATTAATTGCTACAGGCCGTGGCATTTTAATGAAGGTCAAGAAGAGCAGGGAGCAGAGAGGTGAGAACACCTTGTTCAGCGCTCTGCCTGAGTCTCCACCACGTCACTGACAAGAGCTTAATGTGTCTGGGGAGTGGGAGCACCATGGTTACCTTCTACAAGCAGGGAACATTTCACTACCAGTGCTTTCTGAAACACTAAGTCTCCTGATAATTGTACTTTGTTATGGTAGCATAAACATTATAGTCTTTCAGCTGGTGGTCGTCTTAACTCTATTGTTAAACTTAAAATGTCACACATTAAATTCTACACCATAAAAGAGCCAATCCCTCCAATATCAGTGATGCCTGCCAGCAGCTCAGAAAGATCACATTTACATTTTAAGTGTTTGTCTAATACGCTTATCCGGAGACGTACAACGAATATGGGACCTTATAGTAACAGTAAAATTATAAACGGAGCAGCCGCAGTCATGTTTCCTTCTTCCTTATGAACCTACAGAAAAGCAACAAATTAAAGTTAACAAATAGCATCAAGAAAGGTCTTGACCCGCTGCATTCCTACAGAGCTATACATAGACTGTAAAAAAGAATTAAATGAAATCACTGCGACGTCATCTAAGGGTTTGTGTTAGCTGCTCTGAAGCCTCAGTTTTGGCCATCTAGATTTTATACAGCCAGAAATTATTATGTTTATACCAGTGTAGTCAAACAACAAACATTTTTAATCAGATTAATCACAAGGTTGTTGTGGATTAATTTGGATTAATTGCGATTAAATATAATGCATTTTTAATCTATATGAATCACTTTTCAATTTGCATGAACGAACAGACTCAAGAAAGGGAAAATATATGCACTTAATGTGTTTGTTGCAAGCTGGGTGATGCGTTAGCTGAAGTGTTAGAATCCCAGACTAATGTATGCTTCACGTTAATGTGATATTTGAAGTTGGAAGTGCTTCAGTGAAAAGAAAACTCCTTCTTGCAGAGTATGTACTTTATGTTCCGTCTTATTACTTTTGTCCTCATATTTCCATCCAGGACTTGTCCAGGGTGTACCCCGCCTTCACCTTTAAGTAGCTGGGATAGGCTCCATGCGACCCCCGTGACCCTAGTGAGGATAAAATGGGTACTTATTTCCATCCAGAGAGCCAATATGCTGTTTAGTGTCGTCCATTTTTATGGGTCGGTTCTGCTGTTTGTCGCTACAGGATCAACTGTCCATTTGCACATGTGCGATGGTAACTCTACTTGGACAAACTGCCCCAAATGTGTTGGCAGAGACGTTTAGAGTCATTCTGCGCCGCACATGAGTTTATTGCATTAACATTTTTAATCAGATTAATCATGATGATGAATTAATCTGTATAATGCGTTAATTTTGACAGCTGTAGTTTAAACAAAGGATGGAAATAGAGGATGTAAACAAAACACAACTGACTGAAAACAACTACGTCAAACAACTCCACACTCCTAATGAGGAAACATGTTCAACACTGACAAGTAATTTTAGCAAGTTGAACTTAACACATGCATGGGTTTGATAACAGGGATGTCGATTTAATACATACGAGTTGTAGTGCTATAGCTGGTTTACTTAACAGGCCATGTGAAACAATACAGAGGCGTCTGCCAGCTGTGTCACATGAGACCTTATTAGTAAAAAAAAAAAAAAAAACATATTACTGTCAATGTGGAGAAATAAAGCATTTACACATACACTTTAAAATGTAAAAGATAATTTCACTGAATTATTCTTGACTTTTGTTGATGTAGCTGAGCTATGCATACAGGTTGTGTATCATTATCAGGTGTTTTAATAAGTAGATGAGCCATAATTTGCTCCCAGAACAGCTTCAGTGCTTCCTATTGTAAAGAAGCAGATGTAACCACAGTAACATCATCCTTTGGTCTGATTCGCAGACTGTTTTGAAGCCTAGGTTTTGATAGAGGTGGAGGGCACTGTTGATGATGTTGGTTTTAATTAACTGTTCTAAAGGTATGAAGTATACGGTTCACATCAGTATGACAGTCATCAAACCCTCCAGGAACCCCTCAGGTCCTATGGAGGGAGCTGGTGTCATCTTTAAAGAGCTCACATGGGATTTTGAGTTCGTTAGTCACTCCTCTGTAAATAGAGTGTTCATAATTATCTGCCTAAAATGTAGCTAATTACTTGCTAAATGCACCATTATTCTTTCAGTACCGCTCTCTACACACTTTTAACACAGCCTTTTTAAGAAAAAAATCAAATCAAATCAAATAAAACATGTGACTGGAATAATCAAGTTAGGTTAGTCATTGCGAATATAAAACTACTGATACGTGTTTTCACAGGTCCTGACAATAAAGTTCCAACTCTACTTTATTGATCTCAATGACCATTAAAGGAGGGACATTTGGCTTTTTTAGGTGGAATAAACTGTAAATGTTCTGCTTGGGTCTTAATTCTTCATTCATTCAACTCCACAGGTCCATCTTCAACCCTATTTCTGAGTAATGACACCAGAAAGGTGGTTTTGAGCGCTGGTCCTTTAAATACACATGAGCCACCTCAGGCTCCGCCCCCTCCAGGTCATCAGCTGTGCTGCTCTGTACCATTCAACCAACAACTGAACATTTTAAGCAATCAGCTAAAAGTTTGGACATATTTTCAGTTTTAACTACAACTGCTGCTGCTGATAAACAATTATGTCGTACTCTGAGAAATGTTCATCGGAAGTCTGGACTTTATATGTCCAAATGTCATGACGTAATTAGTTATAGACCTAACAAATTAAGCAGGAATTCAAACAGGTTGCAGAAATCCACTTGATTTTTGCCAAAATTAATATAAAGATAGTTTTGCAGCATCTGGAGGGTTCACATTCAAACTTTATGAACTATTAGGGTCCAAATACACAAATAAATGAAGCACAGACTGATAAAAGTGGGTTTAGATAAATATGAACCCTTTAAGGGCCAGATCCACTAAAGGATAGCACAGATTTACAGGTGCTAAACAGGTACAAATGAGTGAAAAATACTGTTTATAAAGACGTGAAAGTTTAGTTCACTGCAAAATGTCCTGATGGTTCGACTGTTTTAGTCCATGTCCATACATGCATACTATCCCACCATCCTGGACTAGAACCATTTCAGAACACACAGTGACTGTATGTGTTAAAGACAGAGCATCAGTACTAAAGTGTCTGCACATATATTCAGTGACACTTCATTTTACACATTACACTCTTTCTGAATCCAATCTAATTCAATCCACTTTATTTCTATAGCGCATTTAAACAACAAGAATGTTTCCAAAGTGCTGCGCATCATCAAAACAATAAAACAATTAAAACTAAAAATAAATAACTACGTAAAACCACAACAATACTCTAAATAAAACAATAAAAACAAACAGTTAAAAGTACTAAAATCAATTTAAAAAAGATAAAATAAAAATCTGAAGGCATTAACCAAACATGTTTCAGAGGTACATTTTAATGGACGTTTCAGTCGATTGTTATAGTACTAGTATATTTGTGAATTGTAGAAGCTTCGTCAAGATGTGCTGAGGGTTTTTAGTATTTTCATTATGGACCCATCATTGGCCAAAATGCACAAACACCTGTCACACAAGAAATTCCACACAAAAGAAAGGCAAACTACTCTCAGGTGCAAAACATTAGGGTTATGTTTGCGCCATTGTGTAGTTCGAGCAAAAACGATCATGAATAAGGCCGAATACACTGAACAAATTGCAGGCACAAACATTGTAAAATTCCTTACACAATTAAAGGGCACAATGCACTGTGTGTGTGGCTCCAGCCCCAGGCCTTTTTCCGTCATCCACTGAATAATGTATTGTATAGCTTTAATTCTTGGTAAACAAAACATCTCCATATACCTCAGTGACCTGGTAAATAGGGCTCATTTTAGGCATGCAGGTTAAACACGTAAAAAGACCGTGGTGGAAATATTATACGCCCAACTGCTAATATGTTCCAGCAATAGCAGCCTGAACATTCTCTGAATTCATATGTGCACATTTCCGGTGAAATTCTCAAGGTTACTGCATAAGTGAGCGCTGCACTGGCTGGCACCTGCAATTAAGGCTAAATCAACAAGAAGGCACTCTGCACCTGTAGGGTCATTTAGAAAAAGGTGAGACGAGTTGAGGTGGGAAAATAAACACAGAAAACTTCACGTAATGTCTCAAGAAGCAGCCTTAGATACAAAGGGAAATTGAGCTGTGGTGTGAAATGTGCTGAATTTACATTCTGTTGCACTTGAGAATCCTTAAATCTTAGGTATAGCATGTAATCCATCTCACGACTAAGCCCTATTATGTCTGCTCTGAGTGTGAGTCTGTCTCGGAGGGTGTAGATCCATTTATTTCATGCATGGTAATACTCTTATTTTGTGAAACTGGCTCTTTTCATGAGTGCACTCCCTGATGGATCCAACCGAGCAGCGGCTCAGGATTCAGCAGGAGAGCACGATAAACAACTCCCCCAAGGCTAAAGAGAACAGACACCAACAGACACATGCCACTGACATATGGGAACACACAATGCACAAAGTAAGAGATGCCACTGCCAACTATGGAAATGAGGACGTAGAGAAGGGGAAGAAGCAGGAGTGGTGCAGGGAGAATAAGTTCAAACAGCAAGTAGTCATGTCTCATTAGTATGACATGCATCCTGACTGAAGGTTCCAACACCTACAGGTTTGAAACTCCCTTTTTTCATAGAATAAAATGAGTGAATGAATTATTTTATGATAAAATCAGCCTAATTATTCATTAACCCATAAAGACCCAGTGCTACTATTGTGGTCGAAACCCAAGTCAGTTTTACTCTCTATCTAGCCTTTCTTGACCCTAGAACACTTTTGCTATAAAAAGTAACACCATCACTATCGCCGGGGGATTTTTATCCGATATAATCTACCCAACATATAAAAATAGATCAAAATAGGACAACACATGACAAATTAGAGTGGTTTTCTTTTATTACCTCCGCCAACGAGGTTATGTTTTACTGTGTGTTTGTTACCATCCGTCTGTCCGACTTTGTTTGTTAGCAACGTAACTCAAAAAGTTATTGACGGATTTTGATGAAATTTTCAGGAACTGTTGGAAATGGCACAAGGAAGAATTGAATAAATTTGGAGGATGATCAGGAAGAAATCCTGCATTCTGGATCACTTTGAAATTTTCGTTAACATTGCGGTGAATGGAGTATAAAAGTTTGATCGTCAATATTTCAGGTGATTACTCATGGATGTTCATGAACTTACAGACACTGCTTAAGGGTATTGTCTATTATAACACCACCAAGGTTGATCCGGATTTTATTGCGAATTTTTTTTTGTTAAACATTGGCATCACCTGGCAAATCATCATGGTTGGGAATACAATTTACAAGAGCCACTACTAC
>JAQQZY010000003.1:23761996-23772014 GCA_030068375.1 Ostorhinchus rueppellii
GATTTGGAGCATGTTAAGATGTTAAAAACACAACTTAAAAACCTGCCCTTATGGGTTAGCTGTGAGCGCTAACTTTCCGCTCAAAAATCTCGATGTAGGTTGCGCTAAAACTTCTTGCGTCTTCGGTACAGGCGTTTCTCGGGTAGCTCGACCCATAGAAAGCGTGTTGAAAATGACCGAAGTTGCCCTTTAAGTCTGGGTATTGGAACCAGTGTAGGATCTACCTTGTATAATGTGATTTATTTTTTCCATGTTGATATTTTCACATCCACTGATAAATTTAGATAGCTGGGTGGTCTGTGGCTTTAATGTTAGTCAGCCGCAGGCATAGATGCTGTATGGTAGTAACACATCTGCCTACATTTTTGGCATGTTGATAGTCTTTGGTTGTGCGCAGCGTTGTGTGGGTTGGTGTTTGAGTGGAAATGAAGGTCTGCTGTTGTTGTTGTTGTGTGTGGATCTGACCCACTCTAGCATGCTTTGTAAGTGACCCCGGACTGTGAAAGTTGTTGTGTGGTAGGTGCCCTGTGTGCTAGTGTAATGGATTTGATATCATCATCTGCAGGCTGCAGACATTATGAGAAACAAACAGCACAATAGAAGGATAGTGAGAATTCAGCTGCCTTAAGAATGCACCTACACTCTGGTAGTGGTTTTATCGGCAGTTGAGAAGCTTTGTTTGTGCTACAGATATTGTTTAATCTGACAGTGAAAACAGGGCACATGGGATTGTCTGTGCTGGTGATAATTTTTCAGGAATTTGCATATTAAAAAAAAACCATTCTATACACCCTCTTCAACAGGGCAGTTTGAGAGCCGGTGATTTACCAAATTACCAGCTGGTCCATAATTAAGATGCAACATTTAAGCAGAATATGTCGACTATAGATTTAAACAAACTTACATGCCTACATTCTCTTCCCAAAAATCTCCAACAGCAGTATTTATAAGATTAAAAGCTAATTGTAATGTGCTTTTTTCTAATGTTACAGTCGACCACCAACATATCAGTTTTAATGTTAATATTCAATTTCAATTCTATTCCATGTTTATACAAATACCAGATTTCTTATTTTAATCTTGTGTTTCATTTTTCACTCGTTTGTGGGTTTGTTTTCTGTGTCTTTTTCCCTGGACTTCATCGTTGTACGTTTCTGCTGTTAACTGTCAAATTTTCCTGCGGTGGGATAGAGTCTCATCTCAACTTAACTCATCTCTCTCCTCTCCTCCCCTTTCCTCACCTCGTCTCTCCTCCCCTCCTCTCCTCACCTCCTCTCTTCTCCTCCTCCCCCCTCCCCCATTTCCTCACCTCCCCTTTCCTCCCCTCCTCCTCTCATCTCCTCCACTCCTCTTCTCCTCCTCCTCCCCTCCCCTACCCCCCTTCCTCACCTCACTTCCCCTTTCCTCCTCTCCTCTCCTCTCTTCTCCTCCCTTCCTCTCCTCCCTTTACTTCTTCTCACTTCCCCTCCTCCTCTCATTTCCTCCTGTCCTCCCCTCTCCTCCTCCTCTCATCCCCTCCTCTCCTCACCTCCTCTCTTCTCCCCTCTCCTCCCCTCCTCTCCTCCTCTCTTCTCCTCCTCCCCTTTCCTCAGCTCACCTCTCCTCTCTTCTCCTCTCTTCCCTTACTCTCCTCTCTCCTCCTCCTCTTCTCCTCTCATCCCTTCCTCTACTCTCCCCTCCTCTCTCCTCCTCCTCCTCTCCCCTCCTTCCCTTTCCTCACCTCTATTCTCCTCTCCTCTCCTCTCCTCTTCTATACTCTGTTATAAATACATGGCTCTGTTGATTAAGCCAACCCAATTCCAAGCACCAGGTTTGGAACATAGGTTACTTTTTACTGAAATGGACAAAAGTTCTTCCTCTTAGCCATCTCTTAATATAATCCAAGCAAAAGATGTCACTTTTCTTGCATCTTAGATCCACCGTTATAATGGTTAAATACTCCGTACTGTGCATTTAAACTAAAATTAAGATGCAGAACTTATACATGTGTAGACTTATGCTATGTCTTGTTATTGCTGGACACACATTCCACACTGGGTAAGCCTATGATATGCAGTACATGCACACTGAATACACAACAGAAAACAGGGGGAAACGCTCGGATGAAGTGAAATAAAGAAAAACATATGCAATGACTCGCAAAACAATCTCATTGGTTTTCAGATAACTCCAGAAATTCCACAACTGTCTGAGTTTATCAGTTTAGTAAATAACATACTGTAGTAGTGGTTTTACTTGTTGCAAAATATCTTAGAATATATAGAATTTATCCCGTACAGACCCAAAGAACCACTGGCGACCAAAATCATCTACCAATATAAAATGTTTAATAACTTTTGATCCATTAAACTTTTCAATCCATGTAAATAATCAGTGTAAAATACAGTTTATCATCTTTTCATGGTCATCAGATATGACCCATTTAGACGTTCAGAGGCTTCATAGTTGCCACGGAAACACCATCATCTTCCACAACATTGATTCACCAGTAAAACCAATGGAGTTGGATCAATGACAGTGAATGAACACACTGGGTTTATGTTCAGTTAATGATATATTTTGTTGAAAAAGTCACATTTTCTTAATTTTTCTCTGTTTCTGATATTATGACAATTAACTTTAATCTGAGTTTTTATGAAAATCTACATGATTAGTGAATTAAATATGGGAAAATACCTGATTTTTATTGAAGAAACACAACATTCAGAGGATGATTTTACAATAAATGGTGATAAATTGCTTAAACCCTTGATGCCTGAATTTATTTCCAATTATGAAAAAAAAAATCACTTGTGTTTTTGCTTTCAAGTAGATAGTATTTTGGTTGCATTTTGGAGCAGGGGGGTTTGATGCAAATTCATTACAATCGGCATCAAGGGGTTAAGACAGGGTAAATGGTAAATAGAAAGAAAATGAATTTGGGAACTGGTGGAAAAGTAACACTGGGTCTTTATAGGTTAAAGTCACTGGTTCGGGACAATAAATATCCAGTTGACCATAAAATTGCAGTAATATGATCAACTAAAGCTAATTCTTATAAATGCATATAAGGATTTTACATTCTCATTGTTGTGTTTAAGAAAAGGCTTAATAAAGATATAACTAGAGTAAGTCATGATATTTTGCTGCTTTTTAAAACGTGTATTTTCTTTTGGTTTCTTCAACAAGAAACCTGTTACAGATGCCAAACTCTGTCCTCCTATTACCTTAGAAATAGTAGTAGTAGTAGTTTTATTTCCAGCACATAGAATCAAACAACAAAGAGCCATACAACATGATCAAACAAAAATTTTCTGCACTCGAAAAGGAGTGGGAAGAAGTATTACTTATAGACTCCACCCCTTTTAATAAACTAATAGTTAAATTAATTCTGCTTACTTTGCTTTGCTAAAATGAACTGGCAGTGTATATTAATTAATTAATGTACTACATTAATGACGGTAAGTGAAAATCCCACTTAAACCCTGCTTAACAGGCACATGCTCCAGGATCAACACAGATTCACACTGGTTTAATATATATTTTAATCTTTTATCAAGATTATTCCCTCATCCTGGTGTAATAGTGAAGTTTTGACTCATGACATTTGGCTTTGGTATCAGATTTAAAAGAATGCAGAAGCCAATGATGGTGACAGAGAGCAAATGTACAGAGTAAATGTAATTTTATGATCTGAAGGTATTAAAAATAAAACCATGCAGGATGGAAAAGGGTTAAAAAGTTGTCTGATTGAACTTTTCAGAACACGGTGAGTGTAATCAAAAACTTCCAAATTAGACGTGATCAACAATTTGGAAGTAAAATTGAGAAAAACCTTTTCTTTATATTTGGGCCTCTCTTCCACATATAAACACTGGTTTAGATTAAACAAAATCTGAGAAATACACCACATTGTGTATATGTGTGTGTGTGTGGGGGGGGGGGACTATTATTTTTTTCTGTCATTCCAAAAAGGTTCACACGAGGGTGGAAAATGTCTTCTCTGCATCTCATTTCATCCTTTCGATGTCTCTTTTTGTGACAATAACCACTTCCATGTGTGTGTAATTCCACATCCAAACCGTTTGCAGCTCCCTTTGAGACGTGTCAAATATATAGACACAGTTTCTATGAGCAAAATTGCTTTTGGGTTTGATAAATCACTTTGCGTGTGCTAAATTAATATATTTCAATCTTCTCCTCCCAGCACACGCACAATTGCTTATAAAGGCCCCATATTGCATATTCATTGTATCAAACACACTAAGTTGATGCAGACACATTATTTTGCACCTTTGAAAGACACAACCCTTAGTGTGCACTGTTAGTAAATCTGTTGTACACTTTTTTTTTTTTGCGTGTGCAATGAATTTGCACATTTTAATACACACAAACCTTTTATAGATTTGACCCTCTGTGTCAGCTACATCTAATATTATCCACCCTGTGTGCAGCTTTAAGTCCAACATAAACAATGGTTTGTCCATTACATTACATTACATTGCTTTAGCAGACGCTTTTATCCAAAGTGACTTACAAAAGAGAGGATCAAATCAAGCATCAGCACTAAAATACAATAAGCAAAACATTATCAAGTACAAGAAAATGCATGTCCATGTCCAATGTCCATGCACTGGTTAGTTGTTATTTTTGCATTGTCACATCATGTGTGTAAAACAAAGGTTATGTGGACAAAATTACTTTTAAAAAATGGAAGCTGGTGTCTAGAACTCCAGAGGGTTGTGGGGTGGCAGCTACCAAAGGGTTGACATATACCATTCACCCATTCACTCTGAAATTCAGATCTATGGGCCATTTAAGGTGTAGAAAACCCCTGCAGACACCCCCCCCCCCCCAAAATCCAACTGAGGATCTTCTTGCTGTGAGGCACCAATGCACAACCATGCCGCCCATTTGACTGGAACACATTTTCAGTAAAAAAAAAAAAAAAATAGCCTCAGTGTGGACAAGGCATCATACATTCTGTGATTATCCACTCTGTTTTCTCTGTTTCTGATGTAATAACCCTGAACTTTAATCTAAGCTTTAATGAACATCTAAATGATCAGTGAATTAAATATAGGAAATTACGTGATTTACACTGAAAAAACCTGAAACTAGGGAGAATAAAATTATAATTAATGGTGATAAATCACTTAATGAAGGTTAATTATAGAGAAAAAAATTAAATAGAAACTGCCACAAAAGTAGCTCTGGGTCTTTATGGGTTAACAGAGATAATAATAATAATAATAATAATAATAATAATAATAATAATAATAATAATAATAATAATAATAATAATAATAATAATTCTATAGCACTTGTCTAGTCACCCAAAGTGCTTTACATTATTGATCCATTATTCATTCACTCCCACATCCACACTCTGGTGGTGGTAAACTACATTTGTAACCACAGCTGACAGAAGCGTGGCTGACAGTTCGCACCAAACAGCCCCTCCCTCCACCACTGAACATTCATATGCATTCATACACCCGTGTGTAGAGCCAGCCCACGGCATAAGCAAACTAAGCGCCTGGCTAGGGCCCCGAGGCCAATAGGGGGCCCCCAACAGCAATTAAGAAAAACAAAAATGAGTTTTTGTGTGCATGAGTGACAATTTATATACAATCAAAATTATTCTATTGTACAAAAATACAATTTTCTGTGGTGCTGTTGATGTAGGCCTACTGATTCTTACTGCCTTCTTACTTCTTACTACGCACCCAACTCACAAGTGCTTCCAATCAAAATAATGTCACAAAAATTACACATCCTTCTGGGGCTGAAAAAAGAAAGAGGAAGAGGAGAAAAAATGCTAATAAAATGAAAAAAAAAATGAATAGAGGGCCCCAAAATCCAATTTTGCTCAGGGCCCAATGGAGGCTTGGGCCAGCTCTGCCAGTGTGAGTGACACTGGAGACAAGGAGGGGGAAGTGTCCTGGCCGAGAAGTGTTTTTATTTATCATTTACAATAAGACGAATGCTCTGAGAGAACAATGATAAATATGAAACTCAGCTCACAAGAAAGTACACTGGAAAATAAAATAATAGCAGACAAAACAATAAACAAGTCTTCAAAACTTAGCGTCAATCTGGCACAAACATCAACAAATTACATTTCAAACTTTCCCACATTGAGGCTTTTGATGCTTCCCTTCCACAGTTTCAGATGACAGCGTGATATTTATCCCATCCACCAGAGGTAAATCATAGTGACTTAAGATCATAGTGGTGCTGCCTCCTCAGATTCACATCTATAATTGTCCATTTATCTCCACTCACACTCATATGCATGCAGTCAAGCATAGTTTTGCAAAAGGTGAGTCAGAAACATACCTGTCGCCTGAAAACTACTAATCAACAATGAGTCACCCAACACCTTATCAGATAGTCATTGTGGCTCCTGCTCTTCAGTCTTCTGTTTTTTTCTCTGCTGCTTGCTGAACAACAGTTCCTGGGAGCAATTTCAGTGATAAAACACCACAGGGGAGATGAGTATTAACAAAGGTGACTCACGCTTCTGCAACCTTCAAGGCAAATCATAATTCCTTATTCCATTTGAAAGGATGTTTCACTAATTTTCTCCGTTTTAAATGCATGCTGTGCGGCGTCTTTGAAGTCTGCCCTCTGAAGATGTTTGTGTCTGTCGTCTGCCGCTGATCTGGCGCTGTAAGCAAACCACACCACACCGCCGATAAACAGGACCGGAGGAGTTTACTACAGGATGTCGAGCTGTCAGCGGTGGCGGTTGTGAGTTTCACAGCAGGAAATCAAACACAACGATCAGTTTGGGGTGAGATTACTCTGGTCGAAAATGTACGGTTTGTTTTGATGAGTGGAAGTCAGTGGAACCTGCATTAACCCCTCAGGGAGCGGTGCACATGGAAGGCTCACAGTGTGGGGCCTTATCAGACTGATGGGGGGTTTTGATGCCGCATTAGTCTTCATTATAATTACAGCTAGCTAGAGTAGAAGTGATTACAAAAATAGTATAATCTCACACATTAAAATGTATTATTATTACCTCTGCCAAGGAGGTTATGTTTTTGCCAACATTTATCTGTTTATCTGTTTGTCCATTTATCAGTTTGTCTGTTTGTCCGTTTGTCTGTCTGTTTGTCCATTTGTTGTTTGTTTGTCTGTTTGTTTGTCCATTTGTTTGTTTGTCTGTTTATGTGTTTGTCCGTTTGCCTGTTTGTCCATTTGTTTGTCTGTTTGTCCATTTATCTGTTTGTCCATTTGTCTTGTCCATTTGTCTGTTTTTTTGTCCATTTGTTTGTGTGTTTGTTTGTTTGTTTGTCCATTTGTTTGTTTGTCTGTTTATGTGTTTGTCCATTTGCCTGTTTGTCCATTTGTTTGTCTGTTTGTCCATTTGTCTTGTCCATTTATCTGTTTGTCCAGTTGTCTTGTCCATTTGTCTGTTTGTTTGTCTGTTTGTTTTTTTGTCCATTTGTTTGTCCATATATCTGTTTGTATTCAAAATAACTTGAAAAGTTCTGAAAAGATTTGGATGAAATTTTCAGAAAATGTTGGAAATGGGACGAGGAACAACTGATTGCATTTTGGTGGTGATCCAGATCACCGTCTGGATCCAGGAATTTTTTAAAGGATTCTATAACATTACTAGATTGAACCATTTTGGGCATTTGTACATATAACTTCACACAGAATAGTCAGGGCACTTGGGAAAAAAATACAATCAATGTTTCCAAAAGGTTCTACAACATATCAAAGACTGATCTGAATAATTGAATAATTACCTCCGCCAAGGAGGTTATGTTTTTGCCAGTGTTTATCTGTTTGTTTGTTTGTGTTCAAAATAACTTGAAAAGTTCTGAGCGGATTTGGTTGACTCTTTCAGGGATTGTTAGAAATGGGATGAGGAACAAGTGATTCAATTTTGGTGGGGATCCGAATCACTGTCTGGATCCAGGAATTTTTATTTATTTTTTTAATCATTGGGAGATAAGGCATGGCAGCACAGTGGTGGGTAGAGTTTGTACTTTTTTTTAAAGGTAGTGTTTGTACTTTCCTCCACTAGATGGTGCTGAATGACCTCATATACAAATCTGTGCTGTCATGCCCTATCTCACAATGATAAAGAATCCTTTAAAAAAATACCTGGATCCAGACGGTGATCCAGATCACCTCCAAAAATTTAATCATCTCTTCCTTGACCCAGAGTGGACATATCCTGAAAATGTTATCAAAATCCATCCATAACTTTTTGAGTTATTTTTCTAACAAACAAACAAACAAACCCACAAACCCTGGCAAAAACAATCTCCTTGGCGGAGGTAAGTAACCCTTTCATACATAGTGGTCACTCCAGTGGACAGCTATTCTAAACCTGTTCTCTTGTATATTCATGGATTTTATTATTTTAGCTCCAACACAGTGAACGCTTATGCATTATCCATACACTGCATTTCATACCATTACTGTAACTTTACTGTAAAAAAAAAAATCTTGATTATGGTTGTCATAATTCATGCATGAAAGGGTTAAATTTTATATGCACAGTACCGTACAAAAGTCCTAGTCCAACGTTAGATTAGTTTAATGAAGCTCTAATGTCCTCACATATGCATTTGTCAGTATCTGTATTAAGATCTAATCTGGTTATGTGACGTGTGTAGAGCAGTAAAAACAGGAGTTCAAGGAAAAGCGGCTTCTATAAACCTCCCGTTCTATTTAACATGTTTTTAAGCCTTTTTTTCAGGCAATATGCCAGATTTATGTTATTAATTTTCTGCTGTTTTATACCAGGTTTCATTCAACACGTGTCCCATACTTCTAGCTTACAGGTGTCAAACATGTGGCCTGGGGGTCAAATCCGGCCCTCCAAAGGGTCCAATCTGGCCCCTGGGATGAATTGGTGAAATGCAAAAATTACAGTGAAGATATGAACAATCATTGGTGTTAAAAATCACCTTAATTCAGGTTCCACATACAGACCAGTATGATCTAAAGTGGGTCAGAACCAGTGGAATAATATTATAATAACTTATAAATAATGACAACAAACCATAGCTTTACTGTAAAAAGTAAAATTACACGAAATTTTTACATTAACAAACTATCTTTTTGCAAAAAATGTGATCAACCTGAAATGTCTTAAGAGGAGTATATGCAATTTTACCAATATTCTGCCTATTTACTAAATGTTGTGCATTTGTAACAGTTTTAATGCACATGTATAAATGATAAACTGATAAATTGAGGCAGAATATTATTAAAATTACACTTGTTATTTCATTTTATTCAGATTTTTTTAGGAAGCTTTGTAGATGTAAACATGATCATAATATAATTTTAATATAATAATAATAATAATAATAATAATAATAATAATATAATTTTACTTTTTTCACTGTTATTATTATCCAGGTCCGGCCCACTTGAGGTCATATTAGGGAGAATATGGCCCCTGAGCTAAAATGAGTTTGACACCCCTGATCTAACTGTTCCTGCTGCTTCTTATCATTGGGTCAGAGGTCACATTAAATAGTGACTTCAACCTTTAGAACCCATTTAGTTCTGTTTTTTTGTGTGTCTTTTCAAGCTGCGCACAAATTTCCAGTGTTTTCTTGTTAAATCTGAAGGAAAGAGAATGAGAAATAAACATGTATGCACATTTTAACCCTGTGAAAACAACAAAACTAAAGGTGGTCTTAGATTTTTGCGTGGTTACCAGTTTGTCATTTACAGAGAATATGCTTAAAAATAAGTTAAACCACCTGAGTCACCAAGTTTCCATGTTACACAGTGATAGTTTATTAACAGTATTTAACTGAGATTTAACTCCAACATCCTCATGACTCTTATGAGAATAAAACAACTCAGAAAATAAATGAACAAATTAGCAAATATTAATATAATATGAAGCATTTAAATCCAACTGAAAAGAGCAATGTCTAATTTCTTATACATTACCATTTTCATTTACACATTTTCATTATTCATTCATTTTCTATACCCGCTTTATCCTCACTAGGGTCACGGGGGTCGCATGGAGCCTATCCCAGCTACT
>JAQQZY010000003.1:23862968-23874879 GCA_030068375.1 Ostorhinchus rueppellii
AAAAACAGTGCTTTTAGACATTCCATGTTTTCTTTCCTGTCTGTTTTAGTCACATGATACACACAGGAGTTAGTACTTGATTGCAGAACCTTTGTTTTTGATGACTCTTGATGGTCTAATAATTTTTTCTCTGGCTATAATGCTGAATGCACAGTGTACACAAAGCCCAGTCACCTGGACGCTACCTCAAGCATTTTGTTCCAGTTGAGCTGAGTGCGAGCGCCGTATGTTGGGACAAAACACTGTCTTTGGGATAAGGCACTTTCCTAAAATAGAACAAATCAATAGTGTGGGGGACCTCTGGGGTGGTGGCTGGGTGCCATTACACGTTAATGGCCCCATATGGAGATGGCAGTCTTGGCTTGGGGCTTCCTGCTGTGCACTCATATAATCCTTCAATCTGTCCATTTTTTCCATGTCTACTCAGATTTTGAATATTCTGCTCAGGGCTGGGGATATTTTCTACATCCCGACAATAACTTCTGCAGTAAATGTGTCATTGTGCAACTATAAAACCAATATGCGAGTTGAAATTTCGTCAGCGGGGTCGGCTTGTACACTCATTCAGGACTTCCATTTGGATGAACTGCTGAGATTCATTGGCTACAATAGATGGCACGACTTAAATAGTGATGATACTATTCAGAATGTGTGTATTAGAACTGGTTTTAGACTGAAAATCTATGTTTTATGTTGAAATCAGTTGTGATTCCTTTTTCCTTTTTTGTCCAAACCAGCACACCTCAGCTAAGGCACTCTGTCATCTTTTGTTCTTTCCCATCATGTTGTGACTCCTCGTTGCTTCACCTCTCACCGTTTGTAAAACTCTGGCAAAGTTTTTGGCTTGCTGTCACATCTAAGTGTGTTTAGGCTGAACAGTGGAATCAGACTCTGACAGCTAAACAAGGAGCTAGAACAAGCTGCAGCCGAAACACCTCAGGGCCAAAAAGCCAATCATGTTAAAATAAATCCCCTGGTAGATAACATCTAATAGCTACTGTGAGATGAACATCCGGCTTTGTCAGTAGGGAAGCGTGCAATTTTACATTATTTGCTGTCATTGAAACCTGAACACTTACTGAAGCAGAAGGACAAATTATAAATTGTTGAAACCTTTACTCCTTTATGACTAACCACACTACTGAAAAGAAATGGTCATATATATTAAATATATATGGTGAAAGTCTGAAACAGTGACTTTAAATGCACAATTTATAAATTCTCTTCTCTTAATCATCCACTCTGATTAGAGGAGAGTGAAGAAATAAGACTTTTCATATCATGTCGAAGATGTCAGTGGATTATATTTCATCTATATGTGCAGTTAGCATACCAACAAGCTCCACCTGGACCACAGTGTGTCAACCATACCATAACACTGGAGTGAGTGGTGAGTCATTAGCCACGTTTACATGGACACATTCTCCCAATCCGATCAAAATCTTGGATGATCGCAATATCTTAATCAACTGTTTACATGGACACTAAATAACACGATCCGATCATGTCGTGAGTATACATGCACACAGCGTTTAATCGGAAAAAAAAGTTTGGGCATGCGCGGATTGGTCCAATTTTCCGGAAATAGCAGAAGTCGTATTTCTGCCTCTGATGTAAAGAAACGCTGCGTGTCTGTGCGATGCAAGAGCTTGAATTTTTTGCGTCCTTTATATTGTATTTTCCTACCTTCTGGCGCATGTTGATTTGATTTCAAATTTTAAATTATGGACATGTTTTGCAAAGGCGGAAACGGGTCATACAGACATAGTACACATGCACAGTGGAGATAATCCAAGACAGGATCCGAACGGGTGTGTACATGGACGCCGTTCGGAATAATGATCAGCATAAACTACCCCTCTCTTTCAGAATGATTTTTCTTTCCAAAAGTACTTGATCGGATCAGAATCTTCCAAATTGAAGCATTTTCAATCTGATTAGCCTTTTATTCTGATTATTTGTGTCCATGTAAACGTGGCTACTGTAGCATCTAGAATAAGTCATGCTTTGCTGTTTGGGTTGGTGTCATGAGGTCATACATAGAATGGAGGAGCAGAAACAATAGCCTTCAGCTGTGTCTGTTTCATTAGTTGCTACTACTGTCATTTATTTTTTTTTTTAATGAGATGTACTGGGTCTGTGTATAATATGTTTGCATACTCTAAGTTGACATTCCCAATGAATCTTTTAAAAGACCTGAACTCAGCAAACTTCATTGTTCTCTTCTGAAGGCAAAAATGCTAATTTAATTAAAGTAGTGACTCCCATGTAAAATTACAGTCTTTATCAAGGTGTTTCATGACTTGGAAGAAGCTTTAGTTCCCTATTGGAGAGGATTGATTGACAGGAAGGTAAAGCAGATCCATCCTCTAGTTTCAGTGATTAGCATGTACCCTCACTCTACCCCTTTAACAGGTTACTAGTGACTTGTTCTCCTGTTCAGAGGTTAATGTTCATTCACACATTCATAATCAGTATTATGGATGAGAAACAGATATTAGCTTATAGTTTGACACTGGGAGAATGTTTTGTGATTGCAATGCATACCACAGCCATTTAATACTCGGCTGCTTCATGGGCCTTTGCAACATCAAATCAATGTCTATTAGATCAGAAAGGAAATAAATTAGATTTAAAACACAATGCTCAGTCAGATAACATCCCAAAAGATACTTCCACAAAATTATGTTTGGGGTTGTCATTGTTCACCATAGAACATCAATCTCAGTGGCTGGATGGAAGGTTTATGATCTACTTGAGAGATTATGTGCCAAAATATAAACTACAAAACTGTAGTATATATATATATATATATATATATATATATGCAGTCTCAACTGGGAAACCAAAGTTAGTAGCATATTTTTACATTCAAAGGAGCCTTGTGCTGCTTTCATCCAATGCATGTATTGTTCTAGCTGTGTTTTTGGAATTCTTATCCCCTTTGCACATCTCTTCCTCCTCAGAAACATCATAACACATCACCAGCAAAATGAGCTATGGGTTTTGGCATGCCTTCTTATCATCTTCCCTTCCCACACATCCACCTGTAACCAGAAAGACTTCATTTCTTTATTTTCCGAATACAGTTTACTGCCACTTGGGCTCAATTAACAGGGAAAACACTCGATTGCTGCTTGGAACCGGGGATGGATGTCAGAAAACTCTAAATTAATTAAGGTTAATTAAACACAAAGTTCAGAAACGTACTTCATAGTATGAAGGGCAGTAATTAGAGAAAGAAACACAGCATGTGAAGGAACTCTACAATTAGTCTTAAAGGTGGCTTACATGACAAATGGATACCATTGTGGCTCCAGACATCTTTGACCTTCTACATTCTAAAATTTGTGCTGAATCTAACAAAGCATGCTCCTACTAATGCAAGTAAAGTTATAACTAAAAAAGTATAAGGGTTTTTGTTTGTGCTTTATACTGCCATGGAACTATTAATTCATTTGTTTATTTGAGTGGGGACAGTGAGCATTAATGAACATACATGTTTTCACATGATTGTTAAACACTTCAGATTTTAGCCAAAGGTTAGTTTCCAACTGTTGTCCCACCAAAGACGTTCCATAAACAAATTAAAATAAAAAGTAAAACCACAAACAACTATAAAATTCTATACAATAGCTAGACATTTCAACAATCTTCATTCATTCATGCCCTGTATTTGGTTTTATTTGGTTTTTTGCTCCTCTTTCTTTTTTTCAGCCCCAGATACGTCCTTTTTTATGACATTGTTTTGATTGGAAGTACGCGTGAGTTGGATGCGTAGTGCGCATTACACGGCAGGAGGCACACGTTATGGTGCAGCTGAGTTTTCACATTGAAAGAAAGGCAGTAAGAATCCCTAGGCCTACATCAACAGCACCACAGAAAATTGTGTTTTTATTCAAAAGGATAAGTTTGATTATAAATCATCACTCATACATGCAAAAACTAATTTTTTTCTTAATTGCTCTTTGGGCCCCCCTAGTGGCCGTGGGGCCCTAAGCAGGAGCTTAAGTTGCCTATGCCTTGGGCCGGCTCTGAATATACACAATACTTTCAAAGACTGCATCAGAATTCATGTGTTGACCACTATCTCACATTATCTAAGACAAAATAAAACACGTCTTAATCTGTCCACACCACATCTATCATTATCGAGGACATATTCAGCTATACACACATCTGCACATCCTAACGTCAGTCTGTACATGTACCACCCATCACACTATTGAGCTCTTACACACAGCTAAGCTAGATCCAAGTTACTGTGTTACGTGTGGGTGCAGTTCTGATTTGACCAAAGCCAGTTTTTCATCTGAGCTTTAAAACAGTTGTATGCAGGACATTCTGCCACTTGAAAACCCTTAAAGGAATAGTTGGTGCAAATTCAGCCATGAGATCACAGAACGCAACAAAAACAGCTGATGCATGTCGGACTGTTCAACAGGCCTGTGTACTGAGCATTTAAAGCCAAATATCTGGTAATCACATATGGATGGAAAATAATTAAGCCTATCTTTCCTCGGCAGATGTCGATAGCTTGAGTGTTGAAGCGGGAAAAAAAAAACAAAACGGCTGCTGCAATAAATCAGATCAGATAATCCAGTGTGTTGATTTAAACCACCAAAGAAGCTTTTCTCAATGTTAGAGACCACATTGCAAGACGGACTGTTCAAAAACATGATCCGCACTGATGAAATATTATCCTGTGGAAAACAACAAAAAACGATGTCTCACTCCGATTACCTTGACTGACCTCCAGAGAAAAAAGTAAATTTATATCCAAAACTCCCATCAAACAAACCCTCACGATCTGCGATGATTCTGTGAAATCAAACTGACTTTGAGTACAACCACAAACAGAAATTTAATTACAAAGTTGTGCTTTTATTGACCCTGGTCACTGTGACAGCCCATAAACTCAGTCATCCGAACACTGTCAACACAGCGACTCCAGAAAGTGTCTGCTGATAAAGCAATGAATGGGATAATTGATTTGTTGGTCTGCGGTTTGGGGAGATAGAAGCTTACTGTTCATTAACAGAAATTAAATAAAAAATGCAGATTCTAATTTAGGAACAGAAAAGCTTTAAAAGAATACTTTGAGTTGCATGGGAACAGGAAATACAGCGGGAACAGCTTTAAATGTTGGCATATGTTCAAGTCAAAGGGATCACGATATAAGGAGAATCATTATGATGAAAACTTTAAATTAAATCTAATATATTATTGAGAATTATTATGTTTATGTAGCCTGAACTGTTGTTAATGAGGGTTTTGGACATATTTGATGCTAGTTAAATGAGTCTTGAATAATCTGAATTCCCAGTCTTATTGTCTAAATGGATTTTTAGCTGAATGCCTGAATTAAAGAATCGAAAGAACGGACTTCACATCTCTTGACATTTGTTAAAAAGTTCTTCAAGGATACTACAGAACCTTAACCTTTACAGACTACTCTGCTTATTCACTGGCTGGTTCAGCTGAGTAGGAAAGGATGTTTTTCAAGAAGAGGTGAGGCTTTAAATGAAATTATAAGATAACTGCTGATGCTGGCACCTGACTTTTGTAAGGGATGAACTCATTTACTGGCTGACAGAGTCCCTACATATTTGAAATTTCGAAATTCCATACTTTTTCCAGACCCTAATTTCCAGATGTCTTGGTAAAAAAAAAAAATTCAACCAGACTTTATATTTGGGATTTATGAGCCAGTTGTCAGATAACTGACATCTACCAGTTATGAGTATGGTCATATAAGGCATGTGGAACAGCTCGCTCATGAACAGTGTGTGGACATCATCTGTCCGTCAAAGCAACAGTGAAAGTTGACAACACCTGGGCGGGTCTTAAAATGGATTGCAGGAGGATAAGAACAGAAGGCTGGACATTCAACCTGTCAATCTGCCCAAATGTTTTCTGGGATGTGTAGCCGACTGTCTGTGCTCTCACACAAACATTATAGCTGCTATAGCAAGTACCTTAAAAAACAGATAGATCCATTTCTTTTTTTTTTTTTTTAGATATTCATAATTTTATGCTTTAGAAAATAGAAGTGGTAAGAGTCTTGGAAACATGGATATTTTTTCCATACATTTGTTTCCATTTTCCATACTTTTCAAGACCCGGAAATGTATAAAATTCAATTCCATAGTTTTGATACTTGTAAAGGAGCCCTGGGCTGAACACTGGAATTGGCTGATATCTTATGACAAATGTCATTTCACCAATGTGTTGTGTTATTAAAGGCCTTTTCATAAATTTTAGTCACTGAACTTGTGCTCATGTAAAAAAATAATGTCATGTAGGGCTTAAAGACAGTTGGGTTAAACTATTTTTACTGACACCAGTAACATTTTCCTGAAACAAAAGGAGGGATTAATCCCCAAAAACAGAGAATAACATTGGGAAAAGTGCTGGCTATAAGTGGGATTGTCATTCTAAATATACAGTATGTATCAGCAATTGGTGCACCCCTACTTTTGCTGATGGTATTTAAGCTTCAAAAATCCAAACAGTGGTTTTCATTTGGAAAGGTTATCTTGCCAAACAATACGCCCGTGGCTAATATGGCCAATGAAAAAAACTGAATTGGTTTGTGGGGAGGGCACCCGGCGAGGCCAACATCCAGGCTATGTTCCTATAAGAATGTATGTTGTTATAACTTCAGACATTTCCGATAACTTTCCATGCTCTCGCTGGTCAGTAACAGAAAAATAAAATAAATGCAGTTTTAGACTGAATGTTGCCTCATCGGTGACTCCGACTACTGGTTGTTCTGCCTGCACAATCATTTTGTGCCTATATCACTAGAAGCCATGACTTGTTTCTTATTATTTGCGTGAACTACACCAGGTTTCTCTGCTGTGTCTTACTTACTGTATCTTGTTTTTGGTCATTTAGATAACACTACAAGAAAATGTTACAAACAAGACATTTGAGATGTTAACTTTGGTTCGGTAGAATAGTGAATTCTGTGGTCTCGAACACAGGAAATAAGTGATAAATATAAGGAGAAATGTGTTTTTTGTCCTCAACAGTTCCATTGTATCTATATTATTTTAGCTTTAACCACATTGACTTTGTGTCTAAACAGTAATTGTGGTATTGTTGCAACCTAAAGACAGTTATATAGCATTATTTAATGTTCTCTATGGTACTTGGCCTGCAAATCTTGTGCATATATGTCATTTTATGAGTGATTGTTTTTTTTTTGTTTTGGTTTGATGATGTGGTGTTCTGTCACAGGCTTCTTGATCCACATAAGCAGATGCTCAATGTAACTGATCAGTAAAAGCAGTTCTGGAAACTGAACTCCTTCATTTCCTACTTTCCGAGAGGACAAAAAAAAGTAGAAAAGGTTGATGTCACATACTTAAACAAATGAGAGGATGCTGTGTTTTGGTCTGATTTCTGTTTGGCAAAGACCACAATGCACCCAGTCTAAAATACTTCCTTTGAACAGAAGTAAAAAGGGAGACGGACTGTTTCAAATGATTAACTTAGGAGCAGTTGGCAGGTGGATTTTGTTGTCTTTCACAGAAGTGCTTTAGCTACTATTGCCTGTCTCAGTGTTTGTGTCCGTTAAGTCTGCCAGCAGCTGTGTGTAGGCTGAAAATGCTCACGAAAAAAAAAAGATAAGCTGTGTCAAACTTTTCATTTAACACTTAGTCAAATGTTAAAATATTTGTTCCATATTGGGGACTATTATACATTGGAGTTATGTAAATCTATGGATAACATACCCTTGATCATGGTAATCATCCGTCTTCTCTTGCTCTATTAGGACAGAAATCCCTCCACAAGTGCTTTGATTTTTACATTTTTTTCCCCCCGTAGGGCACATTTGAACATCGAACTATGTAAGAGTGAGTCCGATCTGTGGTTACAACTCTGTGCACTTCACGTCTAATTGAATTTGAATTACTTTTTTCTTGAATGGCAATTACTTGATTGTATCATTATAAATAATTGGGTGCTGCGCTTCTCATCGGCATACAGTAGGAACAGTCGGCAGATGTTACTGTATAGCAGTAACTACTCTGACAAGAAGTCCACAGGGAGCGCTACGAAAAAAAATAAAATAAATAATTGCCTGGAAGCTAATTAAAATGAAGAAAGCATCTTACAATACACAGCTAACTCATTTGATTATTTCTGTGAGTGTATGAAATAATGGGATAAATGGGGTCCAGCTGAAACGTTTAATATGTAAAACATGAGATTATTGCTGCCTGCTGAGTGCGTTCACTATCTGAAAACAATGTTTACAATGTGGAAAGAGCCGCAGTCTGGGAGCAAACAAAAAAGAACAACAAACTAAAACACTGCACACGTGAACATTACCTGAGGATGGTTCTCTGGAGGACAAAGCTACCACAAACAAATATTTGTTCATCAGGACATGCTATGACACGTGATACTGCAGGAGATATGCTGCACTTTCAATCCACAACAATGAAAAAAAACCCAAACAGGCCAACGTACAAAAGGTTTCCTTTTAAGAGCATTGATGTACATAGGTCTGGAAGCGATACACCCGTACTAACATTTTAGACAAACAGCCTAAAATATGAAATGTCCCTATTAGGGTTGCAAAGGGGCAGGAAATTTCTGGTTAATTTTCAGAAAATTTCCACGGGAAGTTAAGCTGGGGAATTTTGGAAATATTCCAAATGGGAAATTATTTAATTTTTGCAAGTTAAACAGTAACACCATGGTCGATCAAATATATTTACCCCATAATATAAAAAAAAAAATACTTGACTTAATATAATCCACAGGTTCAACTGTGTGGCTTCAACAGTCTTGTGCTTTGGGTTCCAAAGTGTGGCCTCCAAGGTTTAAGCAATCATCTCTGCACAGTGCATGCAGGGGGCGTGGCCTCAATAGCCTTGCAGTAAGCAGTGCTGTGTACATGTGATTGAGGAGTGCAATTGCATTAAATCAGGTTGTTTTAGCGAAGATTCTACTATAATATATTTTCCCCAACTATATTTAAGTTCCCTGTTGAGGGTCAACCTTCAATTTTGTAAATTTCTTTTAAAAATCCCATAAACTCCTGTTAATTGCCATGGAAAGTTTCCAACTTTGAAACTTCCCAGAATTTTGCAACCCTAGGTCCTCCTAATACCTGAAC
Source organism: Ostorhinchus rueppellii (assembly GCA_030068375.1). Taxonomy (NCBI): domain Eukaryota; kingdom Metazoa; phylum Chordata; class Actinopteri; order Kurtiformes; family Apogonidae; genus Ostorhinchus; species Ostorhinchus rueppellii. The sequence goes on from JAQQZY010000003.1 coordinate 23,872,105, forward strand.
GTATTTGTATTATCTTTTCTTTCAACTTTCTCACAGAACTACAATAACATCCAGCTTGTATTATTTTCCACTGTCAAGTGGACAGCACAGTGCATTCATCCATGACTGTGGCTGAAATCACTCACTCATTTACACTTTTCTCTCAGTGGTTTAGACAGTAGGAAGTAAAGTAAACAGGTTTCAACACCGAAACTGACAAATGTGGGATTATGTGTTTTCATTAATGAAAACACACTACATCACACAGTCACGGAAAAAAATACTAGACCATCAAAAACAATGCTTATGCAATCAAGTCCTAACTCCAGTGTGTATCATGTGAGTAAAACAGACAGAAAAGAAAACATTGAATGTCTAAAAGCACTGTTTTTGTCGGAACAATGCTATAGATATTGATGTAAGAACTGAAGTGATTTTGGTTTTTAATCATTAGAAAATGAATAGATATCAGCTCTGAAATTAAACTCTGATAAGCTATTTTTGTTTTTATCATTATATTTGTCCAAACAAATGTAGCTTTAGTTGGACCAGGCATTAAAATGAACAAGAAATTGGAAGAAAACAAGGGTGGTCTAATCAGTTTTTTCCGCGACTATGTTGGGATTGTGAAGCGAATGTAGTGTACATGCTATGGAGTTAACCTTTCATGACTGTGGGATAAAATTAGTCTATTATGTTGGGTATAACAATATTTACTGCAAAGCCAAGGCAAGGCAGATTTATTTGTATAGTACAGTTCATACACAGGACAATTCACGGTGCTTTACAAAAACAGAAAAGAGGCACGTTACAAACACACAAAGAGAGAGTAAAGATGTCACTACAAAACACTCAAAGTGGTCTATATAGTAGGTATGCCCTTTTAATTTGGACTACAGCATAGATATGACCATGTGTTTATGTTCCAGGTTTTAACCTAGTTCAATGTATGAACAAGGTTGAAACTTAAAATGGATCACAAGAAACTAGATATGGTTGGGGTTGAATAGCATTTTAATAAACGGTCCATTTAATTAAAAAATACAAATTATACTGTATGATCATGGAAGCACCAAACACTCAATATACGGGGCCGTGCCAACAAAGATGTTTTGAGAACAGTCAGTGTGCGCAAGTTTTTTTTGTTTTTTTTTCCAAACGGAGAGGGAGAGATCTGTTTTCCAAAATACCCAGCCTTAGAGCCTGGTACAAACATGGTTTTGGTCCTTACAGATACTTTCCCCTTTCATATCAACCCTGCAGGTGTATGCTGTATATCTAACTAATTGGAGGGAGTGGCCACTTTGAGTGACAGGTGGTGCTCTGGGTGTGCTATGTGGCTTTGGTTGACAACTTGCAGCTGCATTAGACTTTCTATGCTGCTGTTTATTGAATTTAACACTTAACCAAATATAAATGCTTCTATTTCCACAAAACAAAGAAGCTGAAAGTCAAAATACTACAGTTCCACATGGACGGGGGATGTAACAGAGATTTATCCCATTATTTATCCACATGACTCAATATATTCTGTTATTAGCTAACTATTGATGCTAACTGTAGGCTATTATAACATGATTTAAGAATAATTTCCTAATGTTAATACATGCCATATTAAGTGCTCTCGTTTAGGAGTTTGTTAGTAATAATTCTATGGAGCAGTCAGCGGCCACTTTATTTGGTAAAACTGTTCAACTGCTTATTAATGCAAATGTCTAACAAACCAATCAAACGGTTTCAACTTAGTACATTCAGGGAGGTAGGGGTGATCAAAATGCTCCACTGAAGTTCAAACAGAGCTTTACAATAGGGAAGAAAGGTGATTTAAGTGAATTTGAACATATCATGGTTGCTGTCAAGCCTGTGATCAACACAGAGAAAATAACAACAATCACCAGGCAGTGGAAGTGCAGCTGCTGACTGTTTCGACTCATCACCAGAAAAATCAAAGTCATTAGTAAGCCCCCCTCCTCTAGAGACTCACTGTAGTGAGGTCTAAACATGGCTGCTGTCATATGCCACGCTGCACACTTACTCCCATTTCCCTGCCTCATTACTCTGCTCTGCCTCCTTGCCTCTCCTCTTAATATGTTCCAACCCTAATTATGCAAATTAACCTACTCTACCTCCAATGTTAAAAACTCTAATATACGTAGATACCTTCAGGCATGTTGGTGGAATTCTAAGTCTTTACCTTAAAGCTAATTGAAGACAAGTGAGAAAAAGGAGCTGCTGTTGCTTTAACAACATACACTGATCATTGTTTAATGAGGCAAAACCTTCACTGATATGATTTGCATTCATGACATTGATCTTTGTCATTTCTGTAACTCTTATTCTACATACTTATACATTACAATATCAAACAGCTGTAGAGGCCAAACCGGCAGGGGAGTGTTCTACAGCAGCCAAATATCAATTTACAGCAAAGATTTAACATGCAAGAACAGTACAATGACAAAGAACCAAATATTCATTGATTTATCAAAACTGCACTGTTTACAGCGAAGAAATCTGCCAGCAGGGTAAGCAATTTTGCAGTGATTCAGTTGAAAAACTAGAGCAGAATTTTTGCCAAATCTATTACCATTATAACAGACTTTGAAATATGAAAAAAGCTTATGACTGGAGACATTTAGCTCAGTATTATCTGCCTTAGACTACTATGACAACATTAGAAATATGATCTAAAAAGTCCACTGATATCACTGCTCTACAGTTTCTTAGAAAGTATCTGCTTCAGACATTAAATGTGCTAAATCTTACATAGTTTAATAAGATGAATCAGAAAACAAA
>JAQQZY010000003.1:23879649-23891529 GCA_030068375.1 Ostorhinchus rueppellii
GGAGAAAACCCACGCAGACACGGGGAGAACATGCAAACTCCACACAGAAAGGTCCCAAGGTCCCGCCCGGGAATCGACCCAGGACCTTCTTGCTGTGAGGAATGAGTGCTAACCACTGCACCAAAGTGTCGCCAAATTTATTTATTTAGAAACAAATTCTACAGGTGTTCATCTTTTGTAGGTTATTTACAAATGTATAAGCACAATGTATGAGTAAACCCAGAGTTTCCAGTCAGCTAAGTCAACTGGAATGTTGGAGTTTTGACTCTGAAAGCTAGACAACAATCATCAACCCCGACTTCAAAATTCAAGATGGCTGCTCCGTAGAGATTTAGTCTTAATTGGCATATTTGTTAGGTTTGTGTTTTGATAAGTAGTCACAAAAACACAGTATCACTACAGTATTTGTACCTGCAACCAGTGTGCAAAATCTGTATTATAAAAGGGAAGTGGAATCGGTATGTGTGTCTCAGGCATCGCATAAAATCCAGAAGGAGCTGATTAGTGCAGTTCGGCATATTTATGTATTTTTGGTCAAGGAAGAGACTAGTGGAAACGGCAAGTTGATAGGACTAATATTTTGGGAGATATTAGTAATTTTGGAATACAATAGCCTTACAAATGCCCAGAATCACAGAATCATCACTGAAGTGGGTTACCTAGCAACAGATAAAGAACAGAGCCGCGTTGCCATGGTGTCAAATTTCATGTGCAGAAACAGACATGCCAGCTGAGAGGTTATTCAACTGAAAATGCCAGTGGAATTTACCAAGAAAGTAAAGGGATGAACTGGATCAGAGGATCTAGAAGCCATGGATCTCCACAGGTCAACACATAAATAAAGAATATGCAAGTAGTTTATGAGGTACTGTGAGCAAATAAATATGCATAAATTCCATCCATCCATCCATCCATCCATCCATCCATCCATCCATCCATCCATCCTCAGTCCTCATAAGGGTTGCAGTAATAGTTCATCACAGGGTTGACATACAAATGAACAGCGGTTCACTCTTACACTCACATCTATGGGTGATTTAGAAGGACCTATTAACATATTAAGTGCATGTCTTTGGATGGAGGGAGGAAGCCATTATAATGGCAATAATGACACTAAACCACATCATGAAGCTAGCTGGCTTGGTACCAGTTAAACTTGATGATGTTGCCAGGATTGACATAAACCAGGTCACCCATCAGTTGGTGCATTTATACAAAAGTACCATTGAATCTAGTCTTCCTACTGGCTTCAGCCCAGGTCACTGTACAGCAAGTTTTTACCTGGACAACAGTTCAAACTAACAGTAAAAAAAGAGAGTAAAACTTTCACATGGATTTACTTCATCTGAATGAGCAAATCCACTGAAATTATTTTTGCTCCAAATTTTTTTTTGCTATTATTTGCTGCTTGTATGATCTGGCCATTAAAAGGCTGTTTGGCAGAAAATGGATCTTTGTGTAAAAGGAAATTGAAGCTCATCATTTTGATCAGGCTTTCAAGGCATGACTGAGTTTTTCCAAAAGGCTCACGTTTAACAACATTTCTGAACCTGAGTTTAAAGTGGGGAGGGGGATGAGTTTCTGGGAGAAATTATCAATGTGAAGCAAAACCAGTAATGTAATGAGCTGTCAGTAACTGCACTGAAGGTAAATTAATATAGACAGCAGCGCTACCTGCAAGGTTTTATTTCCTCTACAAGACAACTGGTGATCAATGTCTTGGAAAAGTTATTTCAGTCACCTGCAGGGGTATCACAGATTCAACTAGTATTGACGTATGAAGTCTTCTGATTACAGATTCTGCCTTATTTATATAAACTCCTCTCCACAGAGATTTTTTTAATCCTATGCTGTAAACAAACGACTCATTACCCAGAAAACACTGCTTAAGGGGGCTATCTGCTTTGAATATCAGTTAATAATGAAGGTGAGGTTTGACAAAACTGAATGTTCAAGGTTTGTATTAAGGCACTTAATCATTATTTGCATATTTGTGTGTATATCCACTAAAGCCCAAAGGGATAACGTAGGATTGGGTTCAGTCAATGTTCTGGTCTCTGCTGCGATCGTTTTGGAACGCTTCATTGCAGTTGTTGTAATGACTACGCTGCTGTATTTTAACACATTTTAATTAGCGCCCTTCTCACCACACTGGAGATGAATGTGCTTAATTTCAGTTGTGTGAATGCAAGCCAGCACACAAACAATGCTGATCCACATCATGTGTGAGTCAAACTGTTAGCATGTAGATGATACAAAAGGCAAAGCTGTTGGAAACATCACCGTGGTCGTGGGTATCATGCCACATAATCTGAGAAGGAAAAAGCCAGAAGTGCCAAGACCTGCTGTTCCTTGGATGATGTAAAGCTACCTCCGAAGGTGACTCAATCCCCATGCACCCCTTGTTAGAATGCCTAAAATGACAGAAGGAATACACATGTGACAGATGGGTGTCGTCCATATTTACGGTGAGGACTTAGAGCTTCTGATCACTGAATAAAACTTATTTCTTTCCTGACAGGCAGTTCTATAGAAGCTTTGGTAAACAAGATACACCAACAAGACTGTCACAGGGTTCTGTCAGATGTTTCCTGACGTTTTCTGGTAATCTATAGCAAAACGTAGCCTGTTAGCATAATGAACCACAGTTGCTAATGAAGCATTAATTTGAAGTCCCACCCATCCATTGTATCCCATGGAACCTAATTTCTGTACATGAAGGCCAATGTTGAGACAAAGAATTTTTTGGTCTCATTTGAAATGTTCCAAAATGTACACATTTGATGTTTGTCAATTTAAATGGGTCATATTTTTGCTAAACCCCCTTTTATTAGTTTTCAAAAAGTATTAGTCGTATTCAAGAAGTTGGAATTTGAACCCTCCAGGTGCTGCAAAGCTATCTTTATATTTATTTCACCTGTTTTAATCCCTGCTTAATTTGTTACGTCAGTTACGTCACAACATTTGCTCATGTAAGGTTCAGACTTCTGATGAACATTTCTCCGGGTATGACATAATTGTTTATCAGCAGCAGTGGTTGTAGTAAAAACTGAAAATATGTCCAAACTTTGAGCCGATTACCTAAAATGTTCGGTTGTTGGTTGAACGGGACAGAGCAGCACAGGCAAGAACCTGGAATGGACGGGGTCTCAAGTGGCTCTAGTGCATTTAAAGGGTCAGCACTCAAAATGACCGTTCTGGTGTCATTATTCAGAAATAGTGTTGAAGAGTGACCTGTGGAGTTGAACTAATGAAGAATTCAGACCCAAGCAGAGCATTTACAGTGTATGTAGACCACAGGGAAATGATTTAAAATGTATAATTCCATTCAAAAAAGCTACACATCACTCCTCTTAAAGTTAATTTTATGAGACAAGAAAGTTACAGTTTGTGGCAAATATAGAAAAGAAACATCTGGATTTGTGTTAAAATGGGCTTAACTTCACATATCATGCTACTAACACCAAAAATGGGCACTGCCTTGGCACATTTTACTTCAAACTTTGAGAACCAGTGTGGAAAAGTATTAAAAGAGGTGAAAACTACAGCTGTGTGGTCAAGGAAGACATCACTTAAGCTATGCTCTGGTGTGTAGTCTTTACATTCACGTATTTTTCACAGCCTGATACTTCAATAATTTTACAACAAACTGTGACTGTTTTGAATTGTAAAATGATCTTAAACTGCAGAACATCGTATGTATAAAGGGGATCAAAAAGTTACTTGTCTCTCACCAGTAACTGTAATGCAGTTTTTTTCCTGGGGAACATTGGATAGGGCAGGTCCAACAGATTTACTTGGTGGTGTTCACAACAGTTTTACTTTGCAGTGTAGTTGGAGTTTTCAGGAAACTCTGTGATGGTTTAATCACTTGTTCCTCCCCCCTCGTGGGCATGTCGGCTTCCAAATAAACTACCGTAACATCCAAAATGGCACCCTTAAGGCTTCAAAACCGACGTCCACAAACTAATGGTTAACATGATTATGTCCATTGTTTATGCTGTGTATCCAGACACGTGTAAACAATAAATCCAGCAGATATTTTATGAGTTGGCTGAAAACAAACCTGGCCTGGAACCCTATCACTGCTGCCTTTATCACAGCAGAAAATGGCATCTCTCAAATCACTGGTTGCAACTCAATCCATTTGAAGTGAATTGTTTGACATGATTAATGAAGAAATAATGTGAAATTTCTCAAATAGCGTGAAGAAGGTCAAACAGAATTAGCCTATGCTAAGCTATTCAAGTTCATAGACTCTAAATTAAATCACCCTTGGACTGCACTACATCTCAAACCTGTCTGCTGTCACTCATCCTACGAAAGACATTCACTCGCTCCATCAATCTAAGCTGCATCTGCAGGATCTCCTAGATCTCTGTCAGCGCCTAAACCTCTTGGCGTCCTCCATACCTGTCTCATTAAGTGTTGTGGAACTTGCTTGTCAAATCTATCTTCCTGAGTCCAAGTTAATTTCTACTTTTCACTTTATCTTCCATCCTTTACCCTTTCCTACCACAGTTCCTTCATTTACATACTAGAGCTTATATTTTACCTCCTGTAACCCATATCTTCCACTCCACATGGAGCCCAGATATTGCTGGTAACATTCTAACAAGTTGTTATGAGTATCTTTATGTAAAAAATAAAAATAAAATAAAATAAAAAAGAAAGAAATGGCATTTTACAAAAGCAGTTTGATGAACACAGGAGTGGGCTGAGATGGCCACTCAGCAGAGCAAATCTGATTTGATTTGTAAGAAGCAGTAGCTGAAAAAAGCGGTTTTTCCTCCAATATCTATCTTGCCAAGTGTTCACTGTGGTGGTATGTTTGTAACTTTTTGAAATAATGCCCGTTTCTGTTTATCACCAACAACCCGCTGTGGCTGTTGCAAAATTAACAACAAAACCAATCACTTCCTCTACACCACATTTAGCCAAGAACAGGATTCAGAAAAAGGCGGAACTATTTCTGTTTTAATTTAATTGCCGAGAAATTACGATTACATGAAAGTGTTGTGTTAGTATGCTATTTACATTAGATGGTGATTACAGTTCTAGAAAATAGTTTGACTTCAAAATGGGCCAAAATAATTAATGCTGGGGGCTATCAATTATCCCTAGAGTAGATAAGTGTAGCAAAATAGCTCTATAAGCCATCTAACAGGTCATCAATAGACAGCCTGGGGTGAAGAAGCAGTCTCTGAGTTAATAAGAGTTTCAGTCTAAGGTGTACTGCAGAGTCCAGAAATGCCTCATACATTATAGAACTCTTCATGATTAAAGATATACCTTCCAAGTTTTATGTTTGTCCTTGAAAGAGGTGGACATTTAAAAACTTAAAGGAGCAAAGTGTAATGTTTTTATACCATAATCATTAAAATAAGTGTGAAAACCTTTTGGAGAACAACAGTTCTGACACTATTTCAAAGCTGTCAGCATAGTATGATAACCAGTTAGTCCCAGAACGCCCCATGTTGTGGTTTTGGGGTGATTTTGGTATTTAATGATAGATCCAATCAGAACCATCTAGAGTCAGAGGAAGAGTAGATGCACACAAATGAATATATACATGCACACACACACACACACACACACACACAGAACTAGACTATCAGAAGGAGACATACTCTACTGTGTTGTGTTCAGTGTGTTTTACTCCCTTATCTGCCACTACAACCCTTTAATAGTCACGGGGTCGTGAGCGACCCAGGGGGCGGTGTTTCCTGATTAATTTATTTTCTTTATGATTTTAATTCATGATTCACTGCATGTACAAACACGTACGATGCTTAAACCGCATATCGTTTGAAAGCGGAGACCGTCAGCTTTCATTTGAGACCAACCATGAAAAACAACACGCTTTACAATGCCAACAGTAAATGGTGCTTCTATGTATGACTCCTCCTGCAATTTGTGAGTGAAAGGGCGACTGTTATAGGGTTAAGCCATATGCTTATACCACTTATGAGCTAATGTGCCAATCATGATTCTCATCTTACTTTAACACACTGCATCTTCAAGAAGTAGTGCATAACAGGCAGAAGTTAGAAGAGGGGGGTTGGGGTTAGGGCAGTGCTTCCCAATCTTTTTTGGCTCGTGACCCCATTTTAAAATCACAAATTTCTGGCGACCCCAGACATTCAAAACAGAGCCTTTTTTTTTGTGCTAAAATATTTTTTTTTGATCATGTAATAGTTTGCTACACTATGTTGAAAATAAATGTTAATTTTAGATGACATTTAGTTTATATAATGTATATTATTATGGACAGAGGCAGAAAAGCCAGGTTCAGATTACTGCACAAAGTGAGAATAGTATTTTCCTTGGTCAGGATATGTACAGTCAGTCCAGTTTGTATTTACAAGGCTGACAATTAATACTGAACAAACAAATAACAAGAGCTACAGCATCTGAAACTGACCATAATGAACATCTGACAGATAAATAGAACCACAGTGCTTCAGTTTCAGCTTCAGTTTGTCATGTCTGTTATGGATTCATTGTCTCTGTCAGCTCACCATATATTTTTTATAAGTACTTTTTTTTTTTTTGTTACCAATTACTAGAAACTGCAGGTGACCCCATTTGAATTCCTAACCCTGAGGTTGAAAAACACTACGTTAGGGTTAGATGAAAGTACCTTCATCAAGTTTCAATATGTCTGTCATAACATAGTCCCTTCATGACTCCCTTGATAAAAAGCAGTCATTTAACTACAGCAGGTCCTGGTCTCTTGCTGCATCCATAAATAGGGTTTGCTAGTTTGACTCGGAATGACTATGTTAAAACATATTCTGTTTATCAGCAGAGTCTGGTGGCCTTTGTACAGACAGCTTCAGGGCTTCAGTTACTTGTTGAAAATGGTTGTGTGAGGATGAAGTAAAAAACTAATTGCAGATTTTTAGCATTTCACAGTAGATACCAATACCACGACTTTACAATTAAACTTGAATCCATTACATTAATAGGAGGTATTCATTTTTCACATCTCAGTCTTATAAATCACACTTTTAAGAAAGTCACAAAGTTATGATTTCACTTAACCAGTGCAGCCAATTATTACTTTACACTCTATGGAATCAACCAAGTCTTCAAAACATGTTAAAATATAAGTAATGCTTAGTTTAGTTACAGCCATAGTCAGTTTATTCAAGTGAGCTGAGCAGATGCTAAGTCGTGTCTGAATGTGGTCATGTGTTGCCCTTGGATTTGAGCAATGAAAGAATGATGATGACTGAATAAATCCCAAGGTTAACATTTATTATACATTAATGCTGTCGACCTTCCTGTCCTTGATGATAAACCTTCAATACAGCCTTGTCTGGAGCTACAGCATTGGATAAAACAAATGCAAAACAATACCTTTATGTCTCATGACTCACCAGTTCTTTTATTTATGTAAAATAAGAGATGCTGACAATCTCTTATATTATCTAGTGGCCAACTCTACATCTTTGCCATGTGTGTATGTGGAGTTACGGCAAACGGGAGCTTGTCATAGATCCCGCTGAACACCTGTACAGTGTTGTCATGCAATCGCCCTGCAGTAAAAATAACAGTGTAGAGCCAATTATGCTCAGTTTTGTTGGGACTGACAGAAAGTTTAATTTTAGAAACTGTTCCTGGTTACATTGTTGGCTCCACTGCAAGGTTCTAGTTCTAGTTTTTTGCCGAATTGTACTGATAAGTCAAGGGAGACCAAGACAGAAGAAAAAGAAAATATACTTTTAATGAAGGTTTTCCTCAAAATGGGTGCTTCGATGAAACTGGTCCCTAAAAGCAGGACAGAGGGGAAAAAAGTTCAAACAAGATGTAGACTAATGTTATAAAGCAAGTTTGGAAGCACTTTGGGTCTGTTATAAAAATAAATATTTACTGAAATAAAAGAGAAACGATTTTTCAGATAAAACACATTTTTATATTATCTTTATGCAAAAACCAACAGGGTAAAAATGATACAAAAATTCCGTGCTATGATTTTTTTAATAGGTTTTTTTTTTTCTCTCAGATACATTTTGGGAATCAAAGTAAATATGCAAGGCAGAGTGTTTCATAATAATGACCGCTGTTGTAAAATCACTGTGTTTAAATGGGCAGGTTCTGCATGTAACACGAGTGGACACGATGGGTTGCACACAAAACCTGGAATAAGACTGCCGATTTATAGCCTGGGAACACCCATCCTAGTGACGTCACACCCAGGGTGGTGTGAATACTAGTCTGGCCAAGCATGCTATCTACAGCTTTCGGTCTCCCGAAAAAACAGGAACTCCACCCTCATTTTCGGGAGCCAATCAACATTGAGCATATCCAACGGCTCTGGGTAGAGGCTTGTTCAAATGTCAACTAACTGCGACCGGAACCCCAGGACTGTAAACAGAAGGCTTCCTTCATTGCATGATGCATGTTGAAAGCTTTCAACCGGAAATTCTCTTTGAAAGCAGAGCAGAGAGCAGCGCTGGAGGCATTTATTGAAAAGAAAGACGTTTTTACCTTGTTCCTGACTGGCTTCGGTAAAAGTTTAATCTACCACTTAGCCCCGCTCAAGCAGTTTTCGTCACATCACGTACATTATAGGAAAGAGCGGCGTGATTGGTTTAAGCTTCGACACCGCCTTTTCTGGCCTCGACTAGTAGCAAACTGAGGCATTTCAGGGAGGCAGGTCAACCACACGCTTTGAGAAACAGTTTTCCTCAATGTGCTTGGCCAGACCCAATGCAGAGCATTGGAATGTTGTGACAACCAGACAATGCCGATTTATGAAAAAAACCCGCATATCTGGATTACAAAAACCACTAGGATCATCACATTTAACACAATGTCTTTATTAATAGCGTTATATAAGACCATTTCAAGCCTTGTTTTCCAGATCACGTGCACTGACACCTAGGGAGCTTTTCCTGTCCCAGTTTTGGTCCTGTTTTTGACCCCAATATTGTATTCAAAATTCATTAATTTTGGGATGGATCAGAGCAAAGGTATACTTTTTTTGCATTTATTTGAGGTAAATTTGAGGTAAATTAGGTAAATTCTGGGGTAAATTCAGTATTTTAGAAATGTGGTATAACTTCTTCAAAAACATGCCAAATGGACAATCAAGCTTAAGTTAATGTAAATTATGAATGACCAATCACCATATATATTTTTGTGAGGAAAAATACATTTTATATTTATATTTCTAGACATGTGCATATCTGTTTGTATAATGTAACACAGTGACTCTCAACTGGTGTGAGAAATAAATCAGAAATTATTATCATTGCAATAAACAAAGAACTCATGAATGTATTTACAAATGACAATATCAGTATTTTTCACACAGCGTCTACAACTGACAGCATTTGGTGGTTAAATCTCAAAAGGCCATTCATCTACCCGCGCTCTGTTCATGTCCTCTAGTTTTTATGAGTTAGAGTTTTACAAACACAGACTTTATGGTGCATTTAGGTACAGCTCGTAAAATCATGGTGCATTCAAATACAGCCTGCAAACTCATTAATTCTTTCTTACTGACACGAGGGACCAGTACGAGAGTCTGAAAAAACTCCTTTAAAAACTAGAAATTCCCCGTTCACACAGTTGATGGATGGTGGCAATTAATAAAAGCTATTTTGCACTCATATGAAGACAGATGAGGCTTGAGATCTTGGCCTTTGGTGATCCCTGGCCACAAGAATGTATTCATTTATTCATTTATGTATTTGGATACAATGGCTATTCTTATGGTTAGGTCTAGGCACAATGCAGGAAAAACTCCAAAAAGACATGACACAAAACTGATTAATAATGTACAAAGAGGCTGCTACACCTACAAACGACAGCAAACAATATATGCAAAGACAAAGTGTGTATCTGTCAGTCACCTCAACCACACTGATGAAAGGAGAAAAATACACGGAACAGGTGTGTTATGGGTAAATGTTAAATGAACATAGAAAAGGGCACACAACCAACGATCAGGGAAAGAATCAATGTACGTTATGTCAGCGATTAGAAAGAAGACTATAGGGATTAGAGTAAGTTCTCTCTCAAATGATGGATGTGTGAACTATGATTAGTCATGTGACCTGTCAATATTTATCTTAGTTGTGAGACTAAACTCTAGTGATTGAAGTTGAAAAAGGCTCAAGTAAAACATGTTGTTCACTGTGACTGAAGTTGCGCTTAAGTAACCCCAGTATGTGGTGGTTTATTGTAATTTCCACTAAATCAAACATACTTTTGGTTCACAAATGCCAACAATTTACATATTAATAGTTTGTAAGGCGGCAATATTTGCTCAGTGTGACTAGGTTGAAAAGTAAGCGAGGTGTAACTTGTTGTTGGGCTCTGTATTTAACCAGTCACTCACAAGTCTACACCAAAATACAACAGCAAAAAATGGAACAAATGCCACAAATATGTTTCCCCTTTTAGATCTGAAAGGTTTTTTCGCTCCATCTGAGTGTTGATCTTCAGAAAAGCTATAAATTCACTTGCCTTCAAAGAAAGGTTGGCTTTAAGAAATGACCCATAAAAACCCTGACCTTTAAACAAAACCATGAGGTATTACCAGTACAGACAGACGGTCTGCGCCTCGCTCATGCACTCCCATACATGTTCCTGACACCAAGAGACGCTAACAATGCTGCGATTCAAAAACTAAGTGCATAATTGAGTAGTCCTAGTCCTTTCACTTGGCAGAAGATTGCATTTTCTGTTATATTATGTCATACATAAACCTAATTTGACAGTGACAGGGTTGAGTAGTCTCTCTTATTAAACTTCAGCAAAGCTCCACATGAAGGGACATAACTCTAATTATTATAAAAACTTTTGAAATAAACCCATATACGACGAATGAACCTTGAAAGATACTACGATCATTACTCAAACTATTACTTTGTATGAACTTAGGTTTTTTTTTTTTTGCATTTCCGGTCGTGCATGTGATTTACACCTAATCTTGACAAGATGTGACTGAATAAAACTGAAGCAATACAATGTTCTTTTCTCATCTCTTCCTCCTGTAGCCTGAAAAGTGCCAGACAGACCTATGAATTACATTACCTCCATCCTATGTATGTCACAGAAATCACTGAACAATGTCTTTTTTCATTAGATGTTAATATGGATAACATTGCTGCTGAACAATTGTAACAGCGTCATTGAAAGTGCATTTCAGAAAGGACCTCTGATCAGAACTTTCAGGCCAGTGGAGACTTTATTGTCTAAATGTCAATAGAAGGTTAGCAAATCTTGTTAAGGTGTGAATATCAGATGCAATTATACAGCAGGCATGAGAAAGACCTCTGTGCCTCTTAGCCAAGGTCTAATTATATAGAGCAGGTCTGCCTGTGTTTGATATAATTAAGAGGTAGAAGAGACGCTGTGTCACTGATGGGAACCAAGATCAGAGCAACAGGCACAACCTGTTGATGAAGTGCTATTATCCAAAACACTTCGGCATGCTAATCTGGAACACCCAAATAGTCTAATTATTAGGGATGTGCATCAGCAGAAATCAAGTGACATGACATGAGTTACAATTCAACATATTCCAATATACTCAGATATTGCAAGTAAGGCGATACATTGTCATTTTCTAAACTGAATTCATGACAGCTGTGGCAGTACAAAGAAAACAGTATCATCTGCATAACGTATGAGTGATAAAACTTTACTTTTTTGTTCGATCAGGACTGTGGGATCAGCATTTTAATTCATTACAGTTCTAAAATATTCACATTTTGTGCAATTTGAACAAAATAATTAGTATGTGTCCATTTCAGTAAAAACTATGTTTTAAAATTCAACTCAGTGTTTTTGAGAATCATTATAAATTATATATATATCTAATTATCCAGTATCAGTAAATAAAGTCCAGGGACTGATTTA
>JAQQZY010000003.1:23896011-23924815 GCA_030068375.1 Ostorhinchus rueppellii
TGTGTGCATGTATACGCACGACATGATTGGATCGTGTTATTTAGTGTCCATGTAAACAGTTGATTAAGATATTCCGAGCATCCAAGATTTTATATTGGATTCGGAAAATGTGTCTAGGTAAACATGGCTACAGTAGTGTAAGGCATTACTAATACATTTTCAGTAATATTTTACTCAGTACATGTTCAATAGCGCTTTTCACCCATAATTGAAATGCTCAAATAAAAAGACAACAACAACAACAAAAAAATAGCAAGACTATGAGACCTTAAGGAATCAAAAATGTGTCTGTAAAGTTCTATTTCCTGTTGGTGTTCAGCCAATGGATGAAGACAGTAGAAGACAGTAAATTGGCCACATGGATGTATGCTCATTGCTAACCCTAACCCTGCTTTCAATGAGCTAGTTAGCATTAGCATGATCCCTGTGATCAGCAATGACAAGGGAAGCGAACGTTTTTATGACTAGATAGAATTCTTCATCAATTGCAGATTTATCTACTGGTGTCGTCTGTGCCACGCCCCCTGTTTGACCATGTAAAATGTTGAAAAAAATGCAAGTGTAACTGCTCGGATTGGAACGACATAGCTTGTCGCGTTACTTACTGAGCTATTTGTCCACATGTACTTTGGGGAACAAATGTATGTGTCCCTAGTCTATTGAATTTGGGGGGGTTCAACTGCACATGTGCCAGTCTGTATGTAACTCAAAAGTAATATAGTAGTCATTACAGTTCTGAGACAGTAATATCGTAAGGTAAGGTATTACTTTTAAATAACAGTAACAAGTAATCTGTAATGCATTACAGTGATGGAAGGTGGAAATGCTGAAACTATATATATGTAAACACCTTGGAAAAAATAAGCTAAGCAGAAAGTCTCCAGCCTTCTGGCAATAAACAATCTCCCCGAGTTGTCTGGAATCTTTCATTATTGATGACATGTGAGCCATTCCGTAAAAGACTGTTTCAGCCTTAGACGAGACAAACACGCTGATGGTCTAAGATGCAGCAGAACAGTATGAGTTTGTGTTTTCATCATTTGTGACGACTGTTATCTGAGCTAGCTGAACCACAGGACACAGAGAGAGAGAGACATAACTGAAACTGAGCGAGGCAACTGGCTCGGAATGATGAATGAGTGAGACAGGAATGAGATTAGGAGTAGTCCGCTGAATAAATGAACAGATTAATGAAGTGAGAAAAAAGAACAGGCGGCCCGACGCTGCCAACGACAACCGACACGTTCCTCTCCTTCTAAATAAAAAGTGCTGCTTCTAAGAATAGCCGGGCTTGCCTCTGGTTACGGGGCTGTGATCGCTATCATCATTAGCACTCTTCGCGGTGTGATTCTCAACTTAGCAGAAGTTGCACTGTGACGGCTTGAGATCATGATGGCATGTTGCTAAGCTGTCCTCGTTTGTTCACAAGATGCTGTGTGGCTAAATCATTCAGCGTTCTGACACAATCAGCTGAAATTTACAGTCTCTTTAGTCACAAGATGTGGGTGACACATTGATTCATGGACATCTGAGACCGCCGCTTGTCAGGAGAAAGCAGTTGGCGAGAGCAGAGTAGCACTAATAAATGAGGGTCACCATGTTTCATTGGGTGTTAACTTTTATCTTCTGTGTTTGTGTACATGCCAAACACAAACTACAATATGTCTCCCCCCCCACTTTTTTTTTTTTTAACCCTATGCATCTTCAGTTTTCAACCTAACAAGTCCATTGAACTTCTGCTTCCAGTTGCATGAAAAAGGTGCATGTTAAAAGCTTAAAATACAAAACAGCATAAAGTATATTTATTTTTATCCATTTTCTTAGGCATGCTTTCCTTCTCACAGCCTTTTCCAGATATATAAATAATACAAAGTAAGGGTGTGCATTTATATTCTGCATAATAATCCACCTTCACCAAGCCTCCTAAATGTCATGGACTTTATCACAGCAGCGGCCGGTATCTCAACAAAAGCTACTTTAGGTTGTCTTGCAAGACTAATATGTTTACTGCTCAGAAAGGACTCTAAAAGCAAGGCTGCTTATGTCACAAACTTTTTTTTTTTTTTTTTACCTGCACACCTCACTGTGCCACTTAACATTTTCATTTCCCTACCTCTGAAGTGACAGGACATTATTTGCACCTGAGGAGACAATGTGATTGGAATCCAATTAAACCTAATCCAGCATATATTACATTTTCCAATAAACATGTCTGTGCCAGTACTGAACTGAACTGCTCATGTCCACAGTACTTTTGAAGGATTTGTAGTAACCTAATCTTCAATAGGTTTTATCATCTATTAATTTACCAGTACACTTAGTAGAGGGTCCAAATTAAACAAATCAGACCATAATGATTATTATCGACATTCAGTGGAAGTCAGTTGGAGGCAGAACCTAGTGGTTGTCAGTAATATGACAATGGAGATATGTCCACATTTGCTTTGATTTATAAACTGTGATTATTGTCCTCTGAGGATGAGTAAATATTACTACAAACTGTTATACAGATCAATGCATCACAGGTCATTTCCTCTGTATAATATTAATGTAGCTTTGGCACATAGATGGCAACACAAATCAAAAACTCAAGTGGAATGTGTGAAGTAAACACAACTGCAAAGAGAAAACAACCCAAGGAGAGCACAGTCTTCAGATTAATATTTATATCACAGGCACGTGTGTGTGTGTATGTACGTGGAGTATGTGTCTATATATGCATACAAAGGAGTGTCTATGCGCATATATACGCAAAATGTTACAATACAACCATATTTAGCTCATTTGTTTTCTTTCTCCTTTTTGTTATCACTGCATGTAAGTTGTTACTATATTCCACTCCACACCATAATGTGACAAAAAAGTCAGAAAGGACTGGGTTAGTCTACTTTTACCTGGTGGATTTTTGTATAGCTGTATTTTTCTGCCACTGAGGAAATAAAATCATGATGTTTGAAAACAGGATCATAGCAGGTCACTATTATGTGCAACCACAAAGGCTTAGGTTGGCAAGTAAGTTCCACTGTCCTCCCAAGAAAAGAAAAAAGTCAAAAACGATGGATGTAAATGATGTCACTGGGTTGTTAAAGCTTCAGACTCGGACCTTTGTTGCCATATTAACAGTTAACATCACCTCAAAATAGAAAAGGTCATAATCTGGTTTGTTTACAATCGAATATTATTTCAGTGTTGGCCTTGCCGGAGGTGTGCACTCTCTGCGTGACCTTCCACTTCATTTAATTTAACCACAATCCTTTGTAATTACAGTATATAATCGGCCATACTGGAATTGCAACTGCAACTGCGATCAGATTAATTGTGCGGGACTAATTTAGAACCAGCAGATACTTTTAGCTATGACACATGTTCAAATTTAGTTTCCTATTAAAGTAATAAATTAAGGTTCAGTTGTAATAAATTAAGGTTCAGTGGGTCACAGTTGAGGTAACACCTTTTTCTCCTCCTGAGTGAGGAAAAGCCCTGGTTTGACTCTGTAGAAGCCTCTGCGTTTTGATTCGGTGTGTCTCTACATGCTTCAAATTAATCCTGCAGCCATGTCCTCAGTCCTGTCCCCTGACTGGCCTCGTGCACATCCTCAAGTGCCCTCATAGTGCAACTGGGCTCGCTGTATTAACCCGAATCAATTTACCCACTTACCTCAAATACAACCGCCACAATAAAGGAGGGAAAGTGAGAACATAAATATGCAGACATATTCAAAAATATGCAGTATTGACTGCAAATTTCCCAAGACAATGGTCCCACAAGCAAATGCATTGTGCTGGCTTTTTCTTGGCTTATAAATGTTGGATTTAGAAATGAAAAGCCATAAAAAAGCAGACACATTAATGGATGGAAAAGGTTGCACGGCAAGTCCTCAGGGCCAGGA
Organism: Ostorhinchus rueppellii; assembly: GCA_030068375.1. Lineage (NCBI taxonomy): Eukaryota > Metazoa > Chordata > Actinopteri > Kurtiformes > Apogonidae > Ostorhinchus > Ostorhinchus rueppellii. Next base: position 23,899,901 of record JAQQZY010000003.1, read on the forward strand.
GAGCAAAGAAAGTAAAAATTAGTTTACAAACAATAGGTGATATTGACTGGCCTGTTCTTTTCAAATAAAACAGACATCATATTAGCGTGTCTCCAGTGACACAGCACCCGATGGGATTTTACACTGGTAAACATTCATCACATACATGAACATGCAACACAATATGAAGGAAATGTACTGGATGTAAACCTTTTAGAAGCTTTAGGCGACTATAAATTACTGGCATGACTTATTATTTCTAGGCTACATAAACATGTTTACAATGTTTGTTTACACAGATATTTAGTGATGAATTAGATTTGCAGCAAACACTTTCCATATAAACATGTTGTGGTTGTAGTACTCCAACATTCACCCTGTGGCTTTAGATCCAGGAATGAATCCAGAAAATATACAACAGCCAAGATTAGATTTGTGCTTAAAAGATAAAATGAACAAATTAAGTCTGTTAATGTGGTGCAGTACAGTAAAATGTGACTCAAACTATAAACGGAAAGAGAAATAGAAACGAGTGGACATAAAAGTAAGGGAAATACACAAAATAAAGAAGATCTAATGAGAGGAGCCTGGGCACTACAAACATTCTTCTGACTTTCTCAGACACAGATAATGCGTGGTTTGGAGATGTGTATCCGATTTATTCATCTTTACCCCGCCCCCCTGAAGGAGAGGCAAAGGGGTATTGTTTTAGGTTCGGTTTGTTTGTTACCACTTTAGCAGCAAAACTATTTGTTGAATTCATACCAAACTGGGTTGAGATATTGCCAGTGACCAAGGATAGATGTTACTACATTTTGGGAAAAGTAGGTCAAAGTTCAAATTTTATAATGATTTTTAAAATTCTTCCCATTTACTTATAATGGGCGAAATATGTGCGGGGGTGTGGTTTGTTGTGCCTGGCACCACTTGTTTAACCTCTTATTACTGAGCACTTCCACACATAAAACACATCTGACCTCACAGTATTGTCAAGGTCAAAGTCAAGGTCAGGCTTATTTCTATAGCACATGGGTTATTGCAAGGTAGAAATACTAAATATAATGAAACTAATAAAAATACATGGATAAAAGATAAGATATACTAAACATAAACTAAAACTAAAAAACAAAAATAAGATTAATAGTCTCTAAAAGTACAACCAGAAGATAAAACAAATTAAAATCCAGTGCAAACGGGTGCGTCTTTAGAAGAGATTTAAAATGTTAATAGACAGCACCCATGTGACATGTTGTTTCAGAAGTCAGAAGTCATTCTCAGCATCACCTCAGACAAATCATGATCACGTTTTCAGGTCTGGGTTGATGAACAAAAAAAGAAAACCACACACCTTAAAAGCTCTTCATTTAAAATGTCACTGTCATGAGACACATTTGACGCCCTGAGTTTGAGAAAGGCAGTCCCATAAAACCGATCATTTATGTATGAAGGAAAAACTTTCATAAAAATGATCTGTCATGCAACTTTTTTTCTTTGTGTGGGCGCCTCAAGCAATTTGTACCAATAAAATATAATTTCCTAAAGCAGTTTTCTTTTTTCCCAGTTTGGCAATCCATTAGTCCTACAACTGTGGTGTCAAACCCACAGTGTCTTGCTCATCTGCTGCCTGAAGCTCAAAAATTGACATTCTATTTTACTGGAGGCAAAACAACACACCTGTGCCTACCCGTTTCACACTCTTCAACTAAAACACACATTAAAAACTTCATTACGTGCATAGAGTGAGGTAGAGTAACAGTTAATGGTAGAATCCTAACAGCTCGTCTCCTCCTCAACAGCAGGCATGTATGATGGCCCTATCTCTCAGGTGATTAACTTTCCATAGAGCTAGCAGGTGCATCTTCATCTGCAGCATCACATTTGAGTGACACACATTGTCAGTTTGGGAATAGATGCACCAGATTAATCAGACTATCTGCATTCAGGCCTGCCCACACAACACCACAAAAACCTGAACTAGCTAACACTAATTATAGAAGTGGGTAGTTCAGTTTTATAGCGGTGTGCACCGGAACGGGAATGTTCGGGCAATTACATCAACCAAGGTTGCAAGAAAAGAATGACAGAATTTTTTTTTCCTCGCAGCTTATTCTTGACATATCACTTAGGCGGAACATTTTTCTCATGTGTTGTCTGAAACTATTGTGATTGGTTAGAAATTTGAAGGATGCAATAAAGGTCAAAGGTTATCTTGCATTATTATTCCTGTAAGGGAATTCAGATTTTACCCATAGTACACATGGACACTACACCTATTAGCATTAGCGACTAGCATCGCTGAAGGTGCTCAGGGACCAACTCTAGATCTTCATCAGTACTGACAGGAGAATAAACCAATAGAAACCACTTTCTTTTTTGTTGGAATTATTCATTTTCAAACATGTCCTTGTTGTCTACATAAACTGTAAATGTTCTGCTTGGGTCTGGATTCTTCATTCATTCAACTCCACAGGTCCATCTTCAACCCTATTTCTGAGTAATGACACCAGAAAGGTCATTTTGAGCGCTGGCCCTTTAAATGCAAATAAGCCACTTCATGCCCCACCCTCCAGGTTATTGGCTGCTCTGCTCTGTCCTGTTGAGCCACTTGTGTTCATTAATACAACTAAACACTGAACATTTTATGTAATCGGTTCAAAGTTTGGACATATTTTCAGTATGGACTCCAACTGCTGCTGCTGATAAACAATTATATTGTTCTCGGAGAAATGTTCGTTACAAGTCTTGACCTGATATGTGCAAATGTTGTGATGTAACTAGTTATAGACGTAACAAATTAAGCAGGAATCAATCAAAACCAGCTGTAGAAATCCACTCGATTTTATTAAAAATGAATATAAAGATAGCTTTCCAGCAATAGAAGGGCTCTAATTCAAATTTTATGAACTATTAGGGTCCAAATACACAAATACATGAATCAAAGACTAATAGAGGTGGGTTTAGCAAAATATGACCCCTTTAAATAGTCGGGGTAACTGAAGCACCCCGAGAACAGAACAGGCAAACTCGATACAGAAAGACTCTGGTTTGACTGACGAAAGCTGAAAAATGGAAGACTTTCCCGGGAGTTCTGCACTTCAGGTTCTTGCTAAGTATGTGATCACCTGACCAAAACAAACATGACAAAACAAACACATTTCTCTGTTGCTGTGGAGTACACAATAACCTTCACTTTCATAGATCTGCCTATGGAGGTCATTTCATTACCAAACTATTAGAGTGCAAAATGTGTTAAGTGTGATCGGCCACGATCACCACTAGTCTCTAACACATCCACTGATCGCATATTGGATTCTACATAATCCCATTCCAGGTGTGACCGATTTAACATGAACACCAAAAGCATGGCATACATCTGCACTCAACCACACTTAACACCTCGGACTGTGATTTAGAAAACTGCCTCTTATACTGTACACTCCTGCACCATCGGTGAACTGCAACATTTAAGTTGACTTAAGAGCTTAAGAGAAAACTATGAGGAGGCTGCCTCCATTAAATTATGTGCTGACTCCAACTCTCATCAAAAGTGTCTTTACAGAAAACAACGCCCCCTTCCTCCCTCCAAAAAATATATCTGTAGGACCTGGAAGATTTCTGTCATCTGTAAAACTGTAAGCTGTGTAATGTCAGTGTAGAGGTGTTGTGTTATAATCTGTATATTAATGTTATTTACTTGGTATATTACACGTACTTGCAATTCTTTGTAAATTATTCCTCTGTTAATGATTAAGCTGAACCGAAGACCAAATACCTCAGGGACTAATGTGTGGGCTTCGATTGACACGTGTGATTGACAGCTCACTGGGTGGTTCATTGAGTAAAAATTGATTTTTTGAATTATAGATTTTTTTTTTTCCTTTAACTGACAGCTTTAGTGTACTGCAGTTGTGGTTAAGACATTAAACTAGTGAGACTGCAAGACGAGTAACGCAACAAGCTGGTTAGCATAAATAACCTCAGAGCTACTTAAAAGTCTGTGTTACAATGGTAATGCAACGCAATGCTTGTAGCAATATACACACTCTATAAATCTGCATTACCAGAAGAACATCAGTTAAAATCTCAACAACAAAACATGTCAGACAACAGAACACCATCTAACAAGCACTTAAATGGAAATGGAATGATACTAATGTATGTCAGGAATGATTTAATGTAACATACGACCAATGCCACAACATTTGTACCATTCAGTTAAGACTAAGCAGGTTCAACAGTACACGTGTTATTGTCCTACTGCTACAACTCACTGAACGAGAGAAATACAGGCAAAAATAAAGGTTGCATTGTGATGCGATGATTACGAATACTGTCTTTGTGCAAGTAGCTATTAGCAGTGAGGCTAGCAGGCTCAATCATTTTGTGTTAGTTTGGTCTAAAGTTCTCATCCAGATATGACGATGAAAGATGGCAGGAGTTTAAAGGCCTATACTGGCTACATACACTTTTTTTTGGTTAAGTATATGGTTAGAAAATTAATGATTCCTTCTTCAAAATAAAATTGGGAAAATATATCTATATCCTACAAGGTCTGACTTGTATTTGACAATTACCACAAAATATTCAAACTGTTTTTTGCAAGACAGTTTTGACACAATTTTGGTGTCAAATATATACTGTATATTTATCACGGTATCTCTGGAACACTTTTACATGCAATTCTAACATGGGTCACACACCAAAGGGAAGAAGTAGTAAAAATTCAAGCCTCACAAAGCTGCTATGGAAAATAAGTCCTCCAACCTTGGCTATAGCTGGTTTTCCTACTGGAGCTATTGCATAAATGCAACAGAGCTTAATTAGCAACACTACGGGACAGGCCTTCACCTAGTGTTGGCAAGCTGCCTCTTGATGTGATGTGAAGGGAAGAAGAAAACTGCAGGCAGCTGTGGCTCACTTTGTCAGCACTGAACAAAATTCCTGCAGCATTCATTATTGGTTGATTACATCACTGCTAGTCTTGTAGGTAAAAACATGGAACCTGTGTATTCGCCAGGGGTGATGGAGTTCAGCGATTCATCTGGTTGCAGCATGGTCATAGCTGGTCACGATGATTTATGTAGAATTACAGTTTGTAATGTACCACATTATTTAACTTGTGGTAACAAATTTTGTAACACACCCCTGATAGTGTAGCTGCAAAAAGGATACATTCCTTTCCTTTTCACTGGAATTAGCTGCCATGTCTAATGGTCTTATTTTCAGACACTGACATATATTGTGCAGGATTATCTTGCATTACAGTTGTGGAGCTAGGTTTGTTTCGAATAAGGCAGTGTAGCAGTGGATGCAGGGGCTATTGTAGTTCTTACACAATATGCTAGGTCAAATGTGATAACTGCCTTTATTAGTTGTAGAATATTATGAATGTCAATTAAAGGAAACTAAAAATCTTTACGATAACATTGGATGCAAATGACTGCCTCCAAAAAACGGTTTGGTACTTTTATGTGCGTTTAATGGCTGTGATATTTCTTATAAATGAGAGGTAAAAATTATTTTATCTCATATTCAGTCCACACTACCTGTTGCTATTACCGGTCATATTTCCACATTTCACAGAGATATCTGGGAAGATGCAGGAACACCGAGTTAACCATTTCAGCTCTATTTGCTTCACATCAACTTATTTGGAAAAAATAATATTTCCATCTTCTAACAACACGGCTTTGTAATATTTTGTAATGTTTATAATATATTTACTCAGTGGCAAGGCAAGGGAAATTTATTTGTATAGCACATTTTGTGCACAAGACAATTCAAGGTGGTTTACATAAAAACAGAGAAGTCACAGGAGAGGCATAGAAAGTTAAAATGAAAAACATTAATTATATGAAATAGAAAATTAAAATGAAAAACATTAACAGTGCACAGAATTGCAGAGATATCTACAGAATATTATGGTTATGTTAATGTTATGGTATGTTGTTGTTAGCACTTCTGCCTCAGAGGTCCTGTGTTTTCTCTGAATTCTCCATTTTATAATAGGTACATAAATTATCTGTCCATGTCCTTTACTTGACCACGGTACCAATGGAGATGTGGTGTTGGTCGTAATTCAACGGCCGAAAAACAAAACCTCAGATCTGAAAAATGCAGTCTGCTGTGAAAACTGAAAAAAAGAGAAGTTGCTGTTTTCTTGCAGCATGAAATTTATTTATGAAACTCAAAAATACTGTGTTTTTTTGACGACATTCTTTTTTACCAGTAAGTCTGCAAGAAAAAAAGACATTTAAAATTTTCTCAAAAACTGCATTTTTCTGATTTTTGTACATTGCTACATGCTAATGCTAATTCCTAATGCTAGATGCTGTTTGTATTGGGATTGGTAAGATTGAATTTCCCTACAGAGATAATCAAGTGACAACCTATATGTTAGAATGCATTTTAGCTAGTCCTGCACCTTGGGCCCTTGTAATAGGAAAGTAACACCCTACAGTCTATACTGAATCTCTGTGGCTTTTAGTAAGTAAAGGAATGAAGATTGATGATTAAACATGCAACATTTCCTCTAGATGGGTAAGTGTAAATCATGTTTGGGCAGCAGGGCAGCTCTTAGCTAGAAGGTTCAATTCTTGGTTGGAATAGGGACTTCATGTCTGGAGTCCTTCAGTTGTCCACATCACGTAACATGTAGGGTAAGTTGGTGGCACAGTGGCATAATGGTTAGCAATATTACACAACTAGAAGGTTCCGGGTTTGATTCTCAATTGGCGATTTACTTATTTTTTTGGGTCTTCCAGTTTCGTCCACTATTAAAACAGGTACATAAAGGCTAATTCTCCTGTTTTTGTCCCTGACCACAGTGCTGATGAGTATCTGGAGTTGGTCCTTGTGAGCCTTTGATGGCAGCTCACTGCTCCTAATGTGTGCTATGTGCTAATGCTAATGCTAACACAAGTTACTGTGTGAGTATTAGGATGGGTAAAAGGGTAAAATGCAGAGGTTGAACTTCCCTACAGGGATAATAAAATGAGTTAACCTTTTACTTTTAAGTTAATACTCTCTCTGGCCACTGCTCAGTGGCAGCTGCTTCTCCTAATGTAGAAACTTTCTTTGCAAATTGAAAGAAGTTTTTTCTGAGATCCGCTGCTGCCATCAATATTTTGTGATACTTCAAAATAAGCATGAAAGTAGGCTAATAGAAACACGGCTCACGCTGTCTCCATTGTGATGCTCTTCTGCTCTGTGATTTGAGGTGTCTCCTTAGTGAGGATGTAAATGAGTCTGATGGGTTTTTTGTGTACAGCTCCACGATAGCCTTCAGTTTTCGAGAGCACACTTTGGATAAGTGAGGATAATACGACGCCAATGCTTCAGTCTATGGCACCGTAATTACATTTAGGCCCTGCCACGACTTGAATTAGAACTAGGACCTCCAGCACTATACCTGAAATCCTCCTCTCCTGCTAACCTTCACTCTTTCCATCCCTGACTCTCCTCTCACCCAAGATGACTCAGTAAGCACAATCTTCCCAAAAATCTCATTAAGGCCCACCACATCCACTGAGTGCTGTTGCATTATTCATGTGTTTTTCCCAAGCACTCTCAAAAAAATGGGTGAATAATTCCATCTGATGTTTAAAACGCACAGCAAAAAAAAAAAAAAAAAAAAAAATCAGCTGGGTTATATCCAACCTTATCTTTAAATTAACAATACTAAGACTAGGCTACTCATGGGAACTTGTACTGTTTAGTGATCCATAAGTAACTCAGGAGGCACAAAGTCACATTAAATAAATAATCTGAATAAATAATTCAATATGCTTCTCTAATAAGATGAAATGCAGCATTAGACGTGTTGGGTTATATTTAAATTTGTTGAATGATGATCAGTGTTACACCACGTATGACTCATCTGAGGACTGACGACTACCATATTTCTATGAGACTCATTAGCTTGCAAACATTAACGTTTTATTTATGCATGGCATACTAATCCACCTAACACTGTAAGTGTTCTTAAAGTCCCAGCAGAGCCATCCATATCGCAGAGATATGCAGAATTCCTCAAGTGATGTAAAGGGACTTGTCAAACTTTATAAACGTGGAGAGGAAAAAGGCAATTGTTTATGGGTTTGTGTTGGGAAATTTTGTTCAAGGATATTTCAGTCAGAGACACTCAAGTTGAGGAATTAATCATTTATAGTAAATGGTTGTATAATAGGCTATAGTTGTCAAAAAAAAAAAAGCCTGACTGTTTTGTGGAGTTCTCAATGAATCTGAGCAGTAATGAAGTGTAAAGAGCTGGTGCTACTAAGACAATGCAAGTGTCGTGTCAGTTTTCTCCCCAAGCTCATGCTATGTTTCATGGAATTTAAATAAAATGCAATATGGGTTGAGTCTCTGCAATTTCTGACAAAAAGCAAACAACTTCAGAGGAGGTGACAAATATCACAAGTAAAAAGTAACTGAATATTTTTAAAAAGCTACGATTTTTTCAGTAGATAGAGGAAGCCAACACAGAACAATGAAGACAGTGAAATTGATTTATATTAACCTGGAATGTTGTTCCATGCTGGCTTTAACTTCCTTCCAAAAAACATCCACTTATCTCCACAGATAGTAAGCCAGTAAAGAAACAGAGTCCTTTGTTGTTCTGATCTCAGGTCTTAAACCTTTTGTCTGTCATGTTGCTGTTGATTGACAGATGGTCCATGTCCTGAGTCCACACAATGTCATCTAAACTATATTTTACAGCTGTCCTTGTGGTGTATTTATACCAAATGTTGCACGTTGAAATAACAACTCACATTTGACAAACTCTGGTGCCAACTGGAGGACATCTGATGAGCCAAAATAACAACAGAAAAAAGCCAAATTCAAGGCTTCACAACAGTGTCATAATTCTGCACTATCCTTTTCTTTTATACATTTTGTGGATACATGTTAAAATTTTACAGAGCACAAAGTTTGGGAACTTTGGCATCTGTCACATTTATCTCCAGTAAATATTTCTGCGAGCAGCATACGGTTTCCTCATCATCTTAAGTATAAGTTGTTGCCTATTTTTGATGCATTTGAAACAAGTCAACATCAGACCTCCTCAAACAACCTCTACACAGAATAGAAAATCTTGTACAAGTACTGAGGTTGCAGTATCATTTCATGACTCCACTTTACCTAAACAGGAGACATATGCTGTAGGCAAGCCCCAAGGAAGGCGGGAGATTCCACAGCTGTTGCTGTTAAAATATGCAAATTGGTAAAATATGGTTCCAACTAAATATAACCCATCATTAAACTTTTAGTGCTGCATTAAGCAGGAGTATAACGCTGTAATGACCCCACTGAGTCCCAACCTTGGAATGATTTAACCATCGTGTGTGTGTGGAGGCTAAAGATGCAGAACACTGGGAGACGGATGAATAAACATGCAGGCATCAATCAAACACTGTTGTTGCAGCAGGGTGTTGTAAGGCTTTGTCCAAGTTGTATAGTAGTTGGCAGGGCTGAAAGGTATGTTCACCCAGCCAACTAAAGTATGAAACACAGTTTCATACTGTTTATATGTCATCAAGTACATTACATCTGAATGTGACAGACAGTATGAATTCAGCCTCAGTTTATAGTTCCCCTTTGCGTTGCATGGGTATATATCCATGTGTGTTGCGTGGTGTGGCATGAGTGGAGGGCTTCAGCACCATAAGGCCAAATGCCTCTCATCTCCATGTGCAGTGAGAGCAGAGCCTAACGAATACTGGCAGATGGGCAGAGGGCATCCAGTAAACATCCACGCAGGTCAGGATGACATTAAAATGTCTTTGAGTGTCTGTGTTGCTAAACAGGGGTAGTCCTCACACAAGCACAAGCAGCACAGCCACAGTACAGTTGGTACAGTACAGTACTAGCATTCCCAGGCCTTCTATAGTTTGTTGATTTGTGTATTCGTGGTACATCATAGCAAATGTTTTCAACAATGTTCACATTGTAAAAAATATATAATTAACTCACACTGTTGGTCTGCATTGACTGGATACATGTCACCAGTGTCATTCTGTTTACTAAGTTCACATAAACATCTAATGGTGCACATTTTTCACAAGACTGGAATGAATTAAGTGAAAGTGAATATACATAATTTGATCTAGAAGTAATTCTACAATGCTCTGTTGAGTCACATAGTGTTTATGTTTCATGCTTTTATTGTCTATAATTGTGTTTATTATAATCACTACTCGGTATAAGAGCAGTTTCCAAGAAAAAGCAAGTTCCTTAGAAACAATTTTAGGATGTGATCATCAGTTTGTCTACACATTTATGAGAAAATTCTGTGAAAGTTTAAAAAATATATTTCTCAAAGAAAGATAGCAACAGAGTTATATACTTCCAAAGAGCAGACCTTAAGCTATGTTTTAAATGTACTGTCTCTACAATGTTCATACTACAGTACGAGTAGAAAGACTGTGGGTCATAATTGTGATTAAAACAAATCACAATATGATCTTTTGACTTGACTGTACTCCGGCATTTTTGAAGGGTCTCACACAGATATTTGAGTGACATCTTATATGTTTAACTTTAGTTTTGACTTCTAGTTTTGTACCTTTTATATTTAATCTAAGATGTGAGTATGGGGTTCAACTTGCATCAGACATTTATTATGCAGTGTTTCCTGTTGAATCATTTACGCAGAGTTCAGCACACACACACACATATACACACAAGTAGCATGGTCAGCACTCTGGTGGGCTCAGTTGGCAGCGCTGAGGACACACGGCATGCTGTCAGTGGCACGTTCTCACTGACCTCCGACCAGTGAAACACAGCAGAGCAGGACATCCTGCAGCCTGCTGGACACAATTCAGCCAACTGGCCGTGCATGACGACAAAACACGTCATGCACGGCCAAGCATGGAGAGACAGGAGGGTGGCAAGAGGAGAAACTACGAGAAGGATACTTACTTATTTATATAAAAAAATAAAAAGTGATCTAACAAAAAGTAGCATCCTTTTATGACCCAAAATGGTTCATAAAAGCCAGAAGGTCACATGTACTTGTTTCCACACCAAGTGCATGTTTCTCAGTCACTTGTGACATATAACAGACAAATCAAGTGGCTGAATTATGTGACACACCACTGCCACCAGAATCTAACAACTGATTATGTATTGGGTCAGTTTAATATGTATGGATAGAAACAGAGAGTTGAGGCCTGCTTTGGTCTTATCGCGTCACCAGTTCATGGCGCTCCAATTATCTGGCCGTTTCAGCTACACGTTGCTAATTCAACATGGATTAAAGTTTAAGGGTTAAAGTTAAAGTTAACTTAGTTTATCATCCCTGTGGGGAAATGTGATCTCTATATTTTACCTATCCTGATAACAACGGCACCTAGCACTAACATTAGTACATAGCGCACATTAGAAGCAGTGAGCTACTATGAAGGAGCTTGGGGACCAACTCTTCAACAGCACCATGGACAGGGGCACTAACAGAGGAAGCAACTCATGTATGCCTCTTTTCAGTGGTGGAAAACTGGTAAATTCCAACTGAGAATCAAACCCACAACCTTCTAGTTGTGAGAAGTTGCTAACAACTATGTCATTGCGCCCTAAAAGTTCCAGGGTGGGGATAACTGAAGGAAAAGCAGGACATGGAATATAAAAATGAGCAAACTCAACTCAACACAACTAACCACCAAAATGCCCTGCAACGTCGCTGCAATTCCTGTGTCCAGCTGTGCTATCAAGCCCTTTGGTTATATCACAGACAGTTTAGGTGTGTTAGGATGGATGGAGAGTGTTTTTGAGGTGTTCATAAAAACACTGTTTTCCTTATTAAATGCCTTTCTAAAATAGTAACATGATAGATGTGGCTTCAAGAGCCTGGAACTGATGTCATGGTTTTAGAAACTTCAATGCTCATCATTATTGAGAGTCTAATAGGGGTGACGGGTGACCCTTTGAGAATGTGATCAAATAAGAAAAGGGTGAAATTCACAGTTCTCTCTGCTATTATTCTAAACTTTAACATAATTAGGTTGAGTTCGGTTGACTAAACTAACAGAGGGAAATACATATGAAAATTAAATGTTGAAGCAAATCCCTGTGTGGATGTATGAAACCAAGGCAGACGTCAGCGCCATACTTCTCCTGTATGTACTGTATATATGAGTTCAAATCTAATGCTGCCAGTGATTGTAATATGTTGTAATCTAATAGGTTGAGTCTATGTGTGTGTGTGTCGCAACCTGTCATGCGACCGTGTCCTGCTCATACCAGACTGTCTGAATCACGCTGAGGCCAGAAGGCAGATCTAAGGCCCTTCTGCTTTCATTTATAATTCAGAGCAGCGCCACATACCATTTGTCTGCAGCAGAATTACAATTTCATATCTCGTGTTTCTAGGGAATTGCTTTTTGAGACAGAAAAAAAGAGGGTGCGCACCTATTCAGGGTTTCAGGTGTTCTTTTATAAGACCTCTTTAGGGAATAAAGGAGTATCATGTTGGGAAATTTATCAGCCAAAGAGATACAATATGAAAGCTGCGAAAGATAGATATCCGCAAAGGCTTCAGACGGTTGCATGCATTCATCGATGAAGAAATCAATAAATCTGCTCTGCGTCTGCTGCATCTCATTTTGCCTCTGAAGCTCCGTTCAACCCAACACTGAATGTTTGCCGCTATAATGAATATTTAATGTCTTTATATACAAGCACACACTGTTATGAATGAACTGGCCTAAATAGACTGAAAAACACACATTTCTTTACATGAATGTTCATTTTAATGGCAGCAGATTATGCATGGAAGAGTCTAATTTCCTGATATGTGTATTCACCCTTGACAGTTAGAAAATACAGCACACACTGGCTGTAAAAAAAGACTTTAAAAGTTGCATGAGAATGTTGTGTGATAACCAGACTTGGATGCTTGACATTTTCTTTTTTTTAATTTCTTTTTTTTTTTTTTTAATTTTATTTTATTTTTTTAATTTCTAAGGGCTTTATAGAATGAGACAGTCTCTTAGATCCTGATAATGGACTCTGGGTCATGCAAATCAATGATCAAGGCAGATAAAACCAGATTGTTATTTAAAACCCATCACGAAACATTGCTGGTCTAAAGATTAAACTTGACTATTACCTCTACTCTTAATAATAAGAGAAAAAAAAGCATGTCTTCATAATAATGTCTTTCGCAAAGCAGCTGGTTGTTTCCGCAAACATTGTTAAAAAAACAAGTACATTTCCTGCCCTACAAGGAATTCATTGCTAAATACACTGATCAAAGGTACAAAGCATGCTTGCCAGGCTGAAGTACTAACTCAACAAAGTCCAGGTATGCATACATTTATTCCAAGGATAAATAAAGACCACAAGTGAATAAATGTTAGCTTATGTAGACATTGCACACAACGACAGGTACTCAAATCTGTTGGAACACCACGGATAATCTTCAGTAAAATAACAGGAGTAAATCCATTGGTAGTACCTGTAGCTCAGTGACAGTATCGTTATACTTGAAAGGTAATGCAATGATTAACAGCAGTTTACAAACTGCTACCAGTAATCCAAGAACATCGTATGAGCTGCTGGAATGACTCTAAAGTTGTGCGATGTGCTGAACGGAGGTGTGTAGCTGAGACTCATTGGTCAAACTGTCATCACTGGTTCTGACTCACTGCTTAACCTTTCTGAGCACAGACCATTATTTAGAACAACAATAGCACCCGTGGGGAGAGAAAACAGGAAAATGGATGGACCTGCAGCAGGAAGGCAGGGCGCACACAGTCATATGGAGTGTATCAGCTCAAATACTCAGCTATCCCTTTACTGAAACGGAAGCTGGTTCAGTGAAAGTTTAGTTAGTTCAGATTAAATCAAGCTAAGTAAGGTGATCCAAGTCACTCTGGTTGTTGAGCTTAGTTACTGAACTTCGGGATGTTAAACTTCCAAATTTAGAGTCCAAAATTAGTCATTTTCTACCTCATAAAAACACTGCACTAAAACAAAGAAGTTGGCAAAAAACAAACACATGAACACTTCCTAAAAAACAAACAAAACAAAACAAAACAAAACAAAACAAAAAAGCTCAAGTCTTATATCACTGCTATTATCCAAAGCAGATAATGCGCATGCTTCACATAATGTGGACCTTTGGTTCCTGTCCTAAGTTAGAAATCAACACTGCAATTGCAAACTGCGGTTGCAGTTGACAGACAATGCGATTAATGTTGCAAAACCAATCAGACACAGAAAATAAGAGGTAAGGGAAACACAAACCAGTTTTTTTTTAGGTTCTTAATGACTGAGCAACAGTATTAATGCAGTGGCTACTCAGGTGGGCTGAGAAGGGGTGGTGATAATGGAAAATATTAGCACCTATGTAATAACCAAATAACACCAAATGTGATAATTTCTCTCTTGTTGGAATCTGTTCCTTTTGTTCATGATTGAACTACCTAGAGGTACAATTAGGTGAAAAAAAAATCATGTGGAACACTTGTAGAAATGCAATTAACCACAAGCCTGTGCCCAAGCTGGAGTCCACTATTTTTCATCTGTTCAAGCAGTGCTCTCATTTAGTTTTGGATTTTAGAGTCATGGCCATAGATTATAAGCATTACAGATGGAGGACCCATGACATCTGCCATTTCTTAACTGCTATTTTGATGCCATATTGTCTTGTTGGAAACAGAAGTGACCATATTTGTGAAGTAATTTTACTGTCTTGTTCGTACCACTTAACCACAGCTACACTCGAACTGTCTGAGAAAAAGAAAAAAAAAAAAATACACTGGAACTTTGAAAGTCCAAGTCAGTAGATGAGCAAGCTGTCACACAGATATGCCATTCAAAGCCCAACCCGAGAGACATCAATTAATGGAGAAAAACTCATTTATGGACCATCAAATCACTTATCAGAGGGTGTGAATAAAACAGATGAGGCCAGAATGAGTCCTGGAAAACTCTAATGTAAGTCTATGGGAACCAGGATAGCCACCCCAGCAGCTGAACTCCAACTTTAAGATCCTTCCACGTTAACCTCATTTTGGAATTGAGATCCTTGCCTCTTGAGTACCCCTAAACATTGGTATCATGAAACATCGACATCTACATCTGACCACTAAAATTGAACAAGTTCAGCTTTAAGTCCAGCTGAACTTTTGTGCCAAGTTTGAAGACAAATACCTCAAGGCACTCCAGATGCATCACATGGCTGAGAATAGACTAACACGAAGTCATGGTGATCTTAACCTTTGACCATCAAAATCTTTTCAGTTATTCTGTCAGTACAGTTGAATATTTGTGCCAAATTTTGCATCTTCCTGTTAAACTGACCCTGAAATATTGTAAGAATGGATAGTTGGCAGACATGAGATCACAGCATTCGTGCCCTTTGACTTTCAGCCTCGAGTCAAAGTGACGGTCTGTACCAAATATTAAAACATTCTATCAACATCATGGTTGGACACAGCTTACTATTAGAGGCACAAGGGATGCATATAAAAGCCTTCTTCTGTTACCCCTGCCCCTGAAGGGGGGGGGGCAAGGGCTATTGTTTTTGGTTTGGTCTGTTTGTTTGTTCGTTTGTTAACACCCTAACAGAAAAACTATTGACTGAATTCATACCAAATTTGGTTTATAGGTTGCAAGTGGCCCAGAATAGATCTTATTACATTTTGGGAAAAGTAGGTCAAAGTAAATATTTTTTTTAATAAATCTTTAAAATCTTTTTTGCCCCATTTACTTATAATGGGTGAAATTTCAAATGTCTATAAACACATCAATTTTGTTTCTATGTACTTCAAATTTGGCACATATATACGAACTGTGAACTCCTTTATTTACTGAAATTTTTGTTAAAAATCCTGAAATATTTTGGTACTCTGATGATGATACAATGAACTGGTTGTTTAATTATAATGTCTTTAAGTTGGCTCATTTAGTTTCCAAAGCCTAGAAAAAGCATCAGGAATGTTTATTTGTTTAAATTGGTTTAATGGCTGCCATCTTGTTTTCATTTGTTATTAAATGTTTCTGTTGTGGTGTCGTGTAAGCCCATTAGAGTTGGGCACTTAATTGTGCATGACACAATAATACAAAATATCATCATCATCATCATCATATATAGAGGCAATTGACATGCTGACATCAACACATGCATAGACATGATGACATCAGCTGGATCAATGGCAAAATATGTTACAATATGTGCGAGGGGCAGGGTTTGCATATATGTTGGATATGGAGGCAGTAAGCTGAGATAACTGGAGCCACTTTACACATGCCAGGAAAGTTCTAATCCAATTAAGTATATGGAGGCCTGTAACCACACATTTATTGGATCACTTTATTTAGTATCCAAGTAAAAAATATTTTCTACATAATAAGGTCAAAGCGTTAGAGTTCATAACTCTTTGGGGTATGCGGTGCAATTGGATTTTTCTGGGCGCAAAACAGCCCAGAGGAGTAAATGGGTAATGTTTGATAACTTCCCTTTAATTCTAAAACGGTCAAAATAAACAGGAGCCCACCCCTGCTGTCTAATCTTCACCTGCTACAAAGTAGCTGCCGCTTCACGTTGTGATTGCTGAGTGAGAGAAAAAGATTGTGGCTTTATGGCTGCAGACAAAGACAGCATTGAAAATAGACCAGAAAGTGGGTTCCCTGGAGCTAATTACTAGCCACGAAGTGATTGGCTTTAAATACCAGGTGGGGAGAACAATGGTGTGTCCAGACAAAAGAACAGAACAAAAGGCCATCCTACTAAGTGAATCCACCACTAAAAACATGCCATGAACGTGTGTTACGGTTGCATTTGTGCGGTCAGAGCAACAGAACGTCTCAAGATAAAAGTAATGATAGTTCTGTGTTGAGCTCGACACAGAGACCTTGTTGAGCCTAAGCTTTACTGTAAATGAGCAGTTTACTGGCAATATATAGACATATCATCACAACACTGATCCGAAAATGTTTGAAATCCTGAAGAACTTTGTATTATCCTCCTCTTATAGTCTCTTCCTCTATTTTTGGGACCGTACACTGATGGGAGCACTGGAGGAAAATCTGCACATGACTGCCAATACTTAGTACATTCACTACAACTCCAGCTCCATAATGGTGCAGAAACAGGCCTGACGCTCCCATGTGTAACTATGGATAGCAATGGATATGAGTCTTGCCGATCGATTTGTCCAAGCCTACAAACCAATTATTTCTTCTAGCTGTGTGGCTGTCCAGAGATTCCATTGTAATTACCACTCCTAGTTGGCACTCCCTCATATTCAGGGGAAGGTCATGCAATGGATCATCAGCTAATGTTTTTCCAGAAGAATAAGATGTTTTTTTTTTGGTGGATGGGAGGTCATGCCATGTGTCATTAGCAGTTGTCAAGTAAAACATTACCAATACACCAACTGTCTAAAACCTGTCAAACAATCTCCCTGCTATTTTTCTTGTAAGTGTACATAACTTGCATTAAAATAATTGTTTGCACACGATAAGATGCTATGGTAATCTGGTTTGCATAAGATACAACTATGTTCACACTGAGAATATTATACATTTGGTACACATTATTTTAGGCTCCTATATCTATACCTAAGGCTATGTTCACACAGCAGGTCTTAATGGACAATTCGGATTTTTTTTGTGAAATCCGATTTTTTCTGTGCTTGTTCATATTACAAATTAAATGCGACTTCTATCAGTTTTGAGTATGAACTGAATGCGAGACTGAAGTGACCCACATGCGCAGAAGAGGTCCTGATGTCATACGGGACCATGCAGCGCGCACTGTGTTTACGGAAGTAAATATGGAGGGGTCTTGTATCGGCGTGTGTGGCACTGATAAAGTTTGTCTAAATCTGAAGTCAGCACCAGTC
Source organism: Ostorhinchus rueppellii (assembly GCA_030068375.1). Taxonomy (NCBI): domain Eukaryota; kingdom Metazoa; phylum Chordata; class Actinopteri; order Kurtiformes; family Apogonidae; genus Ostorhinchus; species Ostorhinchus rueppellii. The sequence continues at coordinate 23,917,735 of JAQQZY010000003.1, forward strand.
AAATAATTTTAAGTATTAGACTAAAAAAGAGCAGAACCAGGTTTATTACTGCTGCTACGTCTGTACAATGGAGTATTTGAATGTGGAGTCGGAGTCAGGAGAGGTGGGATAGTGACGTTAGCTGCTTCACTGACACAGACTTTGTTCAGAATTTTCCAATGACAAGTAAAACGTTTATTATTTATTACAGTTTATTAAAACGGTATATCTGTGGCCACCTCTCCATAACACTCATGATAAGACACTCATCTTCGGTGATTTCAATGACGTAAATGTCGGATAAAGGTGACCTGGCCGTTCAGACTGACTTCGCATTGCAAAATATTCGATACGTATCGGATTTAGTACCCCATATGAAAGTGGCCAGGGTCGGATTTAAAAAAAAAAAAAATCAGATAAGTGCTGTTCAGACTGTCTTTAAAAGGTCAGATACAGGTCAAATAGCAGCAAAAAGTTGGATTTGGGCCACATTTGGCTGCACTCTGAATGCCATATTGTACTGCTTCTGGTCATCCACAAAATCATTACAACACACTTGGGGTATTTGGAAAATCTACCACAGCATTCTGCAATATTTCTATCCACCTATTTACTGTATGGTGGCAATATGTATAACCAAAAGAAAATAAAACTAGCAGACAAAAAAGTGTAATGTTCTGAAATCTACTTTGGCTTCTACTAGTGTCACTGCTTCAAATGAGGATAGTTGAACTGTGTGTGACCACCATCTGCCCCACTTTACTGACACTAGAATTGGATGGGTTCTCTCCCCCCAAAACAAACATTGGTTAAGTGTATGCTCATAGAACAGTAGACAGGGTTTTAACTTCTGTGAGTAACCATGTCATTCTGTTGTCCAAGAACAGTACCTTGCTAGATTGATAAACATATACATGAAAATAACCACATAGTACCAACTGAACTTCATGCTACTTTCCTCTTTTTTGGGAAAGGTTGTGGGTAGTTCTGGATACTTTTAGTAGAATCACCTCCTGTTGAGGATCCAAAGGTGATGTGAAAACACTTTTCCACTGATCCTCAAATTGTTCAAATATAACTTGTGCATAAAAATGTGTTTAATAGAAAAAAAGACAATTTCACCCAAAAATCAAGTTTTTTGATTAACGTTTTTTGCACAAGAGGTGGTTTTTTGGGCGTAAGGCAAATGATATATCACACAAAATTGCAATGGAAAGACCTTTTTCTACAACTAGTCATGTGAATAAAAAAAATAAAAAAATAAAATGATGTTGACAGATGTTACAACAAGCGAAGAACAGGTTAAAAGAAACATGGCGTGTATGGATACACCAGGAAACCGATTAATTTTTCAAAGTTAGGATGGGATACAGGGATAATATATAATAATAATGAATATATCTGTAAATCAATGTGATATTTATCTTTGCTGCCATGTTTATGGCATGACTTCTCATGTCATGTCATGATAATAAATAAACTAATTTGTGATTTAATGGAAAAAACAACTTTACGCACTTCTGTTTTTTTTTTTTTTTTACATTTAGTGAGTATCAGTAAAGTTTTGCTTATATGTCCAATGGAAAAGCGACTACTGCTGACTTCTGACTGTTTGGAAAGAATATTTGCTATTACTTCAATGTGCATTTGTAATCTGTAATCTGTAATCTTTGTATTCTTTTTGTTTTGCTACCTGCACCCTTTACTGCAAAAAAAAAAAAACTCAGAACAAACAAAAAACATTGCCTTGCTGTGATCTAGCTAAGAATCAAAGACTACATCCTTTCATTATCTTACAATTCCTGTGTTTGTCGCAGGATGAAAAGCAGTTTCGTGTTGTGTCTCTGGGGCAATCAGCTACACTGCGGGGTACCGGAGTGAATAAACTTGAGTTAAGAATTGAGTAAAGGCTCATCTTTGAGGTAGATACATCCTTTAAAGTAAACAATGCAACTGAAACCCGCTGATGTATGTCTTGATAAGATAATTGTATCTGATGATCACAAACCAAACAATCCTAATCCATATATGAATAAAAATGGAAGGGCAAAAGGAAGAGAAGCTTAGATGCCAAAACTGCTTTGATCAAAGGACATAACTCTTTCCAAAGGCAAAATAATCATGCAACGGCTTTGCATCAGTGGCTATTATCAGAACTTTTGCTCAGTTTCCTCTGTCAGTGGAATCTCCCCATACTTCTTGATAACTATTTAAATTTGTTCTTATGGGGAATTCATAGCTAGGACTTTGGGCACGAGGAGTGAGGGTGTAAACAGTACTTTTGGTTGGATAGTATTTCTACAAACCAAGGTTCCAAGGTAAGAGCAATGACCCACAAATAGCAGCCATGACACGAGCACACTATAGGATACACCAGGCCATCTTTAAGAATTACATAACATAATTTAACCTAGTTTAACACCTAAAAAGTTACTGGTGACCCACTGGGTATAGGTTTGAGTCATGGTTGAGGTTGTGCTAAACCAGAAATTGCAAAATGTTCCGTCTCATGAATGAAGTCCGATGCACATAACTTGGCCTTATACTTCTGTTGGAAAGAGTGGACAACAAATGCTCATATTATCTTAATATGTGTAATATTTCTTAAGAATTTGGCTTTGCATCTCACATTGACTTAATTCCACTGCTGCTGAAGAAAAATGTTGAGGAAAAGACATGGCACATTCATCCTCAGCTATGTGGACTAAGGAGTGTGGTAGGACTAAAGCTTCCAATCTGGGTTGTTTTGTGCTGGTGGGGCTTTACTTTTCTTTCTTTCTTCAGTGTAATGGTAAGTCCATCACCTGATGGCTGACACCTGAGCTGGCTGCTCCCCAGCAAGATAAGATGGTAGAATCAGTCAGTCTTTTTCTGCCTGGGCGGGTGGTTTGGTTGGCGTTATCTCACATTTATTTCTGTTATCTATTACGCCACATGTTCCACTTATTCATACACACACTAAACCACTGATAGTACTGATTCCAATGCTTGAATGTTCCTAAGATAGTTTACATGTGATTGAAGAAAACGGTCACACATTTTCAATTTTTCATAATGACTTAAGGTTTAGAATCTAGTGCAAAATCAAGAATTCATTTGAGGAAAGGGTATTGAATATTTACAGACACCCCAACAGTTGTCAGTTGCATTTTCTGTAGTTCTGTTGAAAGGAGGCTTTCAGAAATGATAATGATTCCAACAGAAGGTGAAATAACAATAATTACACAGCACTAACATAGCTTAGTTATTTTTAATTGGGGTTAGCTCCATTTGAATCAAACATTAGGTTATTTGGCTGTTTGACTGTATCACTTTAGTTGCCTCCTTCTGGGACATTTAAACTTTATTAATATTCCATTGCAAAGCTGGTAATGTGCCCTTGCAGCTATGACAGCTATGAGAGCTGCTAAAGAGTGACAATTAGGCTAATAGCTAATGATAGCAGTCAGTGTTGTGAGGAAATGCAACATTCATGATAATAGTTCAGATTGATTAATTACGTCGTCTACTGCTGCCATTTTAATTCATCTCTCGCGCTACAAAGCTTTTATCTTATGACAGTGTCAGTTCTCGCCAGCATACTCTGTCTGACCCTGTTCATTACTATGAGAGGCAATAATGTCAGTTTTTAAATGCAGTTTCAGATTACTCTTTTGGTCTATGTGTGTGGGTGTCTATGCGAAGGAGAGACCAAGAGAGTAAAAATAAAAAAAAGAGGAAAAGATAATGTGACAACGTATTCCTGTCAAGTGTTTCTCAAAATACTCATTCTGTGTTTCAGGCGGACCACAATGTGAAGTGCTCTATGGCTCTCCAAGTCTCTCACATAATAAGCTGTCACCCGGCTGCATATTATTTTTGCAGCAGGCCATGCAAACACACTTTTCTTGCTCTAGAAGGCACACTTCGTATTCAGGGCAGAGGGGAATGACAAGCTAACAGCGTATGCTCAGTGGTTCTCAGTAGGTGTCCTGCTCCGGCGCTGGACACTGTGTGTCATGGCCAGAAACCTGTCAGGACTGTGACTCGGATCAGCCTTTTAAATGCTAAAAATTCAGCAGCCCACTGTGTTGACAGATATGTCAACAGGTTTGCTGTTTCTGTGAATCCCATGCCTGCCAACCTCTGATGCACCTCGGTCAAACATGATGGATCGCCTGATACATTTCTTTTAGCAGTTGAATAGGAAAAGACAGATAGCATGTCACACAGGAGTAGTGATGGAGCTTAAGAGGAACTTCACAGTAAGATGCAAAGTAAGTCTGAGAAATAACACAACACTTTCATATGAAAACACATGATACGGTGAATGATGACAACTCCATGGGCCAATCATAAACTTTACTTCCCGACCCTGTCAGGACCTTATAGCACCTTCTTTGGGCTGAACAGTGGATTTTTCAACAGCAGTGTGAACCTCTCTTTGTCATGGGTAAACAAATCAGCTGTGTCCTAATATAGTATTGTTACCTAAAACTATTGGAAGAGTCTTTACTTATAATTTAGCTTTTTGTTGACGTATGTTAGTAATTCTAAAGTTTAGCTTTTGTGGTAACAGGTCCAGGGTGTACCCCACCTTCACCCATTGGTAGCTGAGATAGGCTCCAGCACCCCCATGACCTCACAAGTACTAAGCCATTCAGAAAATAAATGGATGGATGGATGAATGGATGGATGGATGGTGACCAGAAATATTTGAATAGATGACAATAATCTGCATGGTGTTACCAACCTTTTGAGATTTGACTGACACCTGCCAAAGTCTGTAAGTGGAGATTTAGTGCAGATTACTGTTTATCCTGAGGCTTTTACCTTCTAATATTGGACTGACTAGTATGTTACCAGTGAACAGGCATACTGTATAGAAAAGGTTTGTTGAGCTATACATGGTTCTTCAGGCTCCTGGGAATTACAAGCAATTAATTTCGAGGAATTTTCGATAGTTAGAGACCTCAAGAGTTACATTATCCAAAAAAAAAAAAAAAAAGTTTAGTCATACACTGCCTTAAAAACAAGTTTTGCACATTGAGTCAACTAAATTAACAACAAAAATGCAATTTTTTTTTTTGCCAAACTCCACAGCACAAACTTAACACACATAGCTATTTCTAACTCCACCATACTAGACTGTGTTTTGTTTAAAAAAAAATAAAAAAAAAATCCCCCAGTAAATATAACAACAATCTCAAATGTTTTCTTTATTGTATTGTTCCTCCTCTGTTAATCAGATCTGAGGTCAAAAAGAAGCTTTGATGTCTGCCATGTTGGGTTTTGATTGACAGGTCTGTATGACAGCTCCCTCGCCTGCTGAGTCAGACTTTCAGAGTTTCTCTATTTTTAATAAAATGCATTACTCCAGACAAACAGCTCCACTGGAGTTGGGGTTAAGGTTCCACTAACAAGACTGTGAATTAATTTGTTACTTGTTTGTTGTAATGGTGATGTTTTAGGTGTATGCTCTTTAGTGTTTTATGTATGGTTTTAGTCCTGACTTTTGTTGTGTTTCATGTATATTTTCATGTATATTTTTAGTGTGGATGTACAGGGCTGTGATTTCTGTTTAACTTCTGCTGCTCAAGGAACCTCTTGAAAAAGACATTTTTAATCTCAGTGAGCCTTTTCCTGGTTAAATAAAGGTTGTAATAAAAATAACAATTAAAAGTTAGTCCCAAGTTTCAACTTTTACTGAGTCACTTAGGTACCACTTAGCATTAGCTCACCAACTGATCACATACAGATCCAAAAAGTCACCTGACAAACTACTGCTTCAGAACTAATAATGAAATGATTTCTCTGTCTATTAATTCTGTACAGTCTATGCTTGATGCTGATACTTAAAACTCAGTGTCGTCTGAACCAGTGTTTCCTGTGGAATTGATCTCTTGGTGTGGTGGTGTGTCATCAGGGTGGGGGCAACATTTAAAAACAACATTTAATACAGAAAATAGTACTTATTATTTAGTCATGATACACTGAAACATTGGCACTGGTGGCCTTTGCATACTGGTAAGGTACATTGCTGTGCTTACAGACCCCCTCCTTACTTCTATGATGGGAGTTCTGTGCTTGTCAGTTTGTCCAAGTACAGGTACTGTCGCTCATGTGCAAATGGGCAGTTGATCCAGTGGTGACAGGCAGCAGAATCAGCCAATAAAGATGGAAGACACTACCACTGTGTAGCAACCTATAATGTAACAATTTCCTGAAAATGTAATAAAATTTGCACTTAACTCAATCAAAAATGTAATAAAACCCAATAATGTAATAACTTCACCAATAATGTAATAAAATGTCCTGACTGACATTGTAACAACATTTTACTGATAATGTAACACCTTATTACATTATTGGGAATTTGTTACATTTTTAGGTGGGTCTTTTTTTCCTCCAATGTCAAATAATGTACCCACCTGAAAATGTAATAAATTCCCAATAATGTAATAAGGTATTACATTATCAGTAAAATGTTATTACAATATCAGTTAGGATATTTGATTACATTATTGGTGAAGTTATTACATTATTGGGTTTTATTAAATTTTTGATTAAGTGCAAGTTTTATTACATTTTCAGGAAATTATTACTTTATAGGGCGGCAAAACACTAGTGTAAACATTTGGGAGTTTAACCCAGAATATTTGGAGGCTGGTTCTGAACACAATATTTATGGTGCCAAAAGAAAGAGAAACAGAAACAGAAAGAGGAAAAACAAATTTTGACAGAAATATGGCGAACTGAGTTCTGCAGCACTTACACCATTATATAAGGTTGACATTCTGTCTCACAAGCACTGTTTGTGTTCTTTATCTATACAATGCTTGACAGATGTTGCCAATAAACTAATTTTCCTCCATGTGAAGAGAAGAAGCAGCCGTAAAAAAAGAGTTGGTGTAAAACATTCACCACTGGGAGATGTGTAGTTCACTGGATCTGTTTGATTTGCGGACAACATTCATTCATTCATTCATTCATCTTCATCCGCTTATCTGGGGCCGGGTCGCGGGGGCAACAGTCTAAGCAGGGAAGCCCAGACTTCCCTCTCCCCAGACACTTCCTCCAGCTCCTCAGGAGGGACCCCGAAGCGTTCCCAGGCCAGCCCAGA
>JAQQZY010000003.1:23924915-23935833 GCA_030068375.1 Ostorhinchus rueppellii
GACCCAAAGCTCATGACCATAGGTGAGGGTAGGAACGTAGATTGACCGGTAAATCGAGAGCTTCGCCTTTTGGCTCACCTCCTTCTTCACCACGACAGACACCAGAGACCCTGCGACCACAACTCCGCGCAGCTGCTTCAACAATGGAGGTGGAGAACATGGTCCACTCAGACTCAATGTCCCTAGCCTCCCCCGGGATCTGGGAGAAGCTCCCAGATTTCCGGACAGCATAAAACTTTCATTTTATTCATTTGTAGCGATGTCAAACACATGGCACATGGACCAAAACTGACCTGTCAGAGGTTCCAATCAGGTTTGTCAGATGATTTGTAAAGCGCAAACATTTGATTTAAGATATTAAAGGTCGAGGGTGTCAAACTCACTTAGTTCAGGGGTCACATGCAGCCTAATATGTGACCTGATCCAGCAAAATGAGTCCCAATGATCCAAATTTCAAAATTGAGATTTGGGTATCAATAGAAAGAAGAGGAAATAAGCTATAAAATGATACCTTTGTCAAAGTCATATGTTGGATGGTTTTCAAGATATGAGCATTTAAATTACGGTCTTCCACCCAGTTTTTAAAATTAAAAACCTGAGAATGTTTAAAGGTTTTTTTTTCAGTGATATCTTTCAAATCCTGTACATTTCAATGGATGAAGTCTATTTTAAAGCTTAATTAACAAGTCAACTTTAATCATCATTTATGTGCCTTTCCTCAATTATCTGAACTATGAAACTCAAGGATAATGTTTTTGAAAGTCATTTCTTTGAAATTAGCAAATAAATAAATAAATAAATAAATAAATAAATAAATAAAATTCCATTGTTTTTGTGCAATATCGCCCTGTAACTAAAAATAGAACGTTGTAACTCATTTCGCTAGAGCAGGTCAGATATGATCTCAGGTAGGTTGGACCAGTAAAATAATAGCATAATAACCTTTAAATAATGAAAACTCTAAATTCCAAACTCCACGATGTTCCCAAGATTATGAATGTTACTAAATACTGTGTAGAGCCACTGAGATTTGATAAACTAAGGCATAATATTGTTAAAACTGCACTTATTTTTCTGAAGAAATTTCAGGAGGTACAAGGTTGTTTTTTTTTGTTTTGAAAGGATAGTTTGTAAATGTAAATATTTTTAGAATTTAATGTTACATTTTTGTTGGATTTGTCACTTATTTTAAGTCATTGTAATTAGAATTTGGTGGAGCTTCAGGACACAGTCCGAGGATGAACCCATTACATTTCGAAGCAGATCCATAAAACTGGTCGAGTCCTGCCTGGGGTATGAGCTCTACTGAGAACGTGTCTAGATCCGGGTCAGTTGCTTTTAATGACTCAGATGTAGTATTCCCAGATATTCCCAAAATTCCAATACAGTTGGAAGCTAAAACAGATGACAAAAGGGCAGATCAGGGTTAAAACACTTGGATCTACTTCACTGGTGTTGCCACAGTTGGGAATCGATTGCAGAACCACATGTAATATCACCCCGACGCTCATTTCTCTGTTCCCCAGCAGGTCAAACAGCTGTGTCACAATATTCCCTCTTTTAGTCAAACTCGAAATAGTCTGGTAAGGCACGAGACACTCACAATGAAACCAGAGGCTGGACTTGGCTGCATTTAGAAATGTCAGGTAATCTGTCTTTCAGGGATGAAAAGGCAGCCGTGGGGGATACTCCTGTTTCCTCTAAAGAAATCAATGAAAGGGAGGTTTTATTTGATAGAAAGCAAAGAGTGAGAAACAAGTTTAAGCTGGAAATACATTAAGGAAAGAGTAGGGAGAATAAAAAAAAAAAAACAAGCCTGGTACCGAGTTCACATGACACAATATTTCTGTCAGATATTGAGGTCACTATATGAAATTAGTATTATATGTGTCATGAATTCTTGTTCTGTTTGGGCTGAGACAGAAATGTACATGTTGGTATAACCAGTCAAAAACCATGTTTCTGTTTACATAGATTTGGAAATGCAATTTAAAGAAACACCTTTCATTTGGAAGAAGGTGCTTCTGGAAGACTAGTATTTGGCACAGTGGAAAAATCTATCAGTCAGTTTTTAATGTCAGCGTTAGAACTCAAAACAATATGAAGCCTTTCTTCTGCAGCCAAGCCCCTTCATGTCGTTTTTTTGTCTTATATGTTCCTTCCCTCTTGCTGCCCTGTTGTTTTCATGTACGATATCCACAACGGTTACACCAAGCAATTATCTTTTATTGCTTTCATCCAAGTCACTGAGATTGCTCTTGGTAGTGGCGATGCACGTAATGATGCAAACATAACAACAAATGCATTAAATAAAAATAATTAAAAGACAGGTATTTGGGTTAAAATGTGGCTGAAAAGTGAATAAAGACCCGTGTAAATAGATAGACTTGAACAGATGGAGTTATGAGTGTTTTTCCAGTTTGGTATTGGGTGCACCAGTAGATGTGACAGAATCGATGGTGGACCAGGAAGCAGTTGTGATGAAAAGTAAGTTGCCAATGCAAGAGATTAATGACCTCCCTTTGGCTATTGGCTTCACTGTGTGCTCTGACCAGAGTCTCACTGCCATCTGCCCTTGAACATTTCTTCTGGTGTTTTTCCGGGATTTTTCCAGCCACTTTCCAATGACATCTTGTTTGTTTTTGTTTGAGATGCTTTCTATGGATTGTGCACAGTGAGGCTAAACATTAACCTGGTTACTTAACTGTTAGGTTTTAGGTATATCCTCTCCACTGTGACCCACATAACATAACAGAGTAACAAAGTATTTGAATTCAGTTACTTCCCTTCGCTGGAACAGTGCATCTTACTTTACTCACTTCAATTCAGCTGATGAAAATACACTTAATTCTTTATCAGACAAGTGACTATTTTTTGTTAATTTCCAAATATATTACAAGACAGTGACAGTAACAGTTCCAGTGAGGACAGTGAGAGAACAATCTGAGGTCCAATGTGGTCTCCAGGGTCTGTCCGGTCCACCTGTGCATTAACAGTGAGTGGACCTGCTTTGTTAGGTACCAGGAAGTAATGGTACTAATGTAAGGAATGATGTTCAAAGGGTGGATGTGGATGTGGACAGGGGATTAGCATGCATGTTGTTGGAATGCTCTAAAAGTGATCCAATTTTTTTTTTTTTTATTTGTTTACCTATTTTTTTCCACTTATGGTTAAGGAACCAAATATGGTAACTTCATTAACCTTGATTTTCAACACCATAATAACAACAATTAATTTCATAATAGTAATAAAGTCTTGTCATGTCCTCCAATAACCCACTAAGGCTGACATTTGGATGTATTTGAGTGATTTTCAAAGGGTTAACCCATAAAGACCCAGTGCTACTTTTGTGACAGTTCCCAAATGATGTTTCTTGAGATTTAGCCTTTCTTATGTGATTTATCTCCATTTATCATAATATTATCGTCTCCGCTTTGCTTTTATTCAGTGAAAATCAGGTATTTTCCGATATTTAATTTACTGATCACGTACTTTAACTCATTCACTGCCAGACGTTTTCAGAACAGAAACCCCCATACTGCCAGGCGTTTTAGAGCATTTTAACGGATTTTCAAGACTCACAGAATATCCAGTTCTAGGACTACATAAACACGGCACCCATCAAAATAAAGTGTAAAGTCACTTCTTTCATGTGGGAAAAAAAATTTGTTTCCAGCATTTTCGGTTCTCAAGTTATTGACCTTAGAACAGAGGGTGGTTACGCCCCCAAAATGCCTGAACGCTAAATACTTCCTCAAAGTTGCACCAGGTCGTTTCCTAGCAACCACCCAATGAAAGGCGATTGACGCCAAAACACGTCATTGGCAGTGAATGAGTTAATCATCACGACAAGATTACATTTGAGGATTATTACACCAAAAGTTCAACAAAATTAACTGAACATACTGTAAACCAAGTGTCTCCAAACACTGCCATTAATGAAATTCCATGGGTTTTACTGTTGTTATAGAAGGTGACTGTGTTTCCATGTTCCCTACGGAGCCTCTGAACGTCCAAATGGGTCATATGTAATGACCATGAAAAGACGACGAACTGTATTTTACATCAATTATTGACACGGATTGATAGAATTAGTGAATCAACAGGTATTTACGTTTTTATATCAGTAAATGATGTTGGTCACTGGTGGATATTTAGGTCTTTATGGGTTAATTTACATTTTATTTTCAGTTTTGTGGAATCTTAAAAATGTGCTTTTTATATACAAACAAAGCTAGTTTTCCACTGCAAAGAAACAAACACAATTGCACTTGTTAAATTATCTTTGTTTTTGTTTTTTTCAATTATTCCCTATGCTCACTGGGAAAATTTTAAATCTTACCAGGTGTATCTTTCTCATTTCTAGCCAGAATATCTCATTATACTTAATTTAAGATTTTTTTTTTTTGGCTTAATTCAAGCAAAAATAATCTGCCAATGGAACAAGTGATATGATTTTCAAGATAAATTCTGTAAAATAACTTCTTTTATCTCACTGAAAAGTTACTCTTTAGGTCACAGGTGTCAAACATGTGGCCCAGGGGCCAAATCTGGCCCACCAAAGGGTCCAGTCCAGACCATGGGTTGAATTTGTGAAATGCAAAAATAGATATTAATCATTTTAGTTCAGGTTCCACATTCAGACCAATTCAATTTCAAGTGTGTCAGATCAGTCAAATCCTATCATCATAACCTACAAATACTCACAACTGCAATTTTTTCTCTTTGTAAATGTAAATATTCATGTATTGACACTAAAACAAAAATAATTTCATAAAAAATGCAACTAATCTGAACAAATATGAAGAACTTGAAATGTCTTAAGAAAAGTAGGTACAATTTTAAAAATCTTCCTGTTACTAAATGTTTTGTAGATCCACTGTGTAAGTTATAATGAACATGTGGAAATGATAAACTGAAGCATAATATTGTTAAAATTACACTGATTTTTCAGTTTGTTCATGTTATTTACATTACATTGAAAGGATAGTTTGTAGATGGAAACATTTTCATCACATAATTTTACTTTTTTCACTCTAAAACAGGGAAAAGTTTAGAGTTGACATTATTTATATATTATTATGTTATTATTTCACTGGTCCGGCCTACTGCAGACCAAATTTATATGAATGTGGCCCCTGAACTAAAATGACTTTGACACCCCTGCTTTTGGTCATTACGTCTTATTTTAAGTCTGATGAGATGTTTTGACTAGAAATGAGAAAAATACACTTGGTCAGATTTGGATTTTTGCTGTGCTAGTGGACATTTATCATCTGCTGCAGTACGCTACGTGGGATGAAACAGTGGATTGTGTGTAATGGTTGTTGTCAGTTCAGATGCCCTACATTTGTCAGGTCAGCACCATTTTAGTCCTATTGTTTCATCTGAACCCAGCGTTATTTCGACTGGCATCTCATAGCGACGTTAAAGATAGATACTGAAAAACATTAAAAATGCAGAGTTGAAGAGCGATAAAGTGCGGTATAATATTAGGCGGAACACCAAAGCATACAGTACATGACTCAGCACATAGTCATTCTTGGCATCTGCAACTAGGCCGAAAGCTGTCTTCGCACTTACATCACCGCTACAAAAACAGAGACTGAAGATCTCTCCAAACTCTCATTTATCTCCACTACCCTGCTCTTTTTTTTTTTCACTTCACTGTAATATTTTCCTCCCTTTCCTTGTGTTTTCCCCCCATTCTTTTCCAGTTCTTCTCATCTCTTTAGTCTGAATGAACGGGCGAGTGTGTGGTGTGCTACCTCTGGCAGGTCGGAGGAGTTTTGATTTATTTCCACAGCTCACCCAAACTGACGCACTGACAGCCTGGATTGTTCTGTAGCCATGATAAATGCCCCATAAACAGACGCTCCAAGCCTATTAAATGTGCTAACTCTAGATCCACACAGGGCCGCGGGAAAAAAAAAAAAAGAAGCTAGATGGGCAATCATACAGTGGGTCGCTGTACTTTTTGCTCTCATTTCCACATTAAAGCCAACAGGGTGAAAGAATAAGACTGGTGATTTCAGCCAAAGTAGAACAAATGATCCTTTCATGTTTGCTCCCTAGTGTGGTAAAAAGAAATGTATTAACAGTGCTTTGTTAGATAGTCCTCTGTTATGATAATCCTGCATAATGTAGAAGCATTTATTCCCATTTATAACAGGATAATTAGCTGATCAAAAAAAAAAAAAAATACAATCGACAATTCCTTCATCACCTTTTTAGGCCATTTTGGAAGGAACACGATTTCTGGGACCCTGTTACCTCATCATTGCACACTCATCGCTCATTTGAGTATCTTTATCTCCGTCTACAAACCCCTCTGACTCAGCGCTGCACCTGTAAATCACACGAACTAGCCTCCGAGGCAAGAGTGAGCCTCCCAAAAAAAAGTATGTGCTCGCTTTCGGCTTCCTTCAATAGAAGACCTTTAAGGTGGCTGACTGACAGTGCCTGGGCGACAAGTACTGAAAAACAAGCAAATAAATCAGCCTCTGCATACCCAGTACACTATCAGTCAGTTAAATGGGCAGCACCCGCCGCAAATTTAAACCCATCTGTATTGGAATGGTTGGGAGGGAATGCAGGGTGAGGGGTGGTTTGGGTAGAGGAACCAAGGAGACGTACTGTAAAAGCTTTAAGGTTTGTCAACACCAAGACCTACAGTAAATAACCCTGACACAGTAAGGAAATAGTCCATAACCAGTGCATATAAACATCATCATTTGCTGTAAAGATAATGATAGGGGCTCACTCCACATAGCAGCTTAAAGCCTGAGCTACGACTGGTTGTGAAAGTGTTGCCAACTGTTTCTGATGCAGTTCAAAGATCACAACATTTGTTTAAACTTTTCCAAAATGATGCACACTAGGGGAGCCTATGACTGCAGCCCAACAGTACAACTACGTAGAAATGGATCTGTGGTGCCAAAACTGAAGATACCAAACATAAAACAGTAGTTTATTTTTTATTCTTTTTCATCTTAGATTGAGCTGGTGTAAACCTTCAAAGATATTTGTTGGGGAAAATTATAACTATGTACCATAAGGTTTCTGAACTTCTGTTTACATATGTTTGGTTCATTTTCTTCAATCTTAAAACACGTTTTGGCACTAAAGACAAAAGTAGGACTTTCCATTTCTCCTGAAGTCATTCTAGTCTTATTCACTTTTACTGAAGACTTTTCTACATACTGATGTTCATTTTGTAAATGTCTCCTCTTAATACAATTTTAGGCCTAAAGGGGGGCTTCACTGACAGGTGCGAATGACAAAGATTCCAAAGAGATCTTCAGTTTATTGGCTAAAATCTTTTTTTTTTTTTTTTTCCTGAATAACGCCTCAAATGTTGCCATTAAGAAGTTCCACTAGCAAGACCATCAACGAATTTGGTTAGATCACTGTTTAAGTTAACTTGATTATAATATCCAGTCTGTTAATGATACTCAGCTATAATTAGCATGAAACTGGTTCTGATTAATATAATCTTTCAGTTAATCTGAAAACTGGTGCTTTATGCAGAGAATGCTATTATGCAATAAAGTTATCAAACAACTGTATCAACAGAAATTCAGAAAGTAGATGAAGTTTAGCAGTGCTTTAAGGAAATTAGCATTAGCATTCTCTACTGGACAATCACTTCTGGCTCTGCAAAAACACATGGTGTCTGTAAACAAAAAGTCAAAATCAAGGCTTCAGAAAATGGCTGTTAACAAACCAACATGTGATGGTGCAGTGGTTAAATAAACCTCCTCAGTCTATGGTTCCAGTTATAAGTATGATGCTATATGATCTTTTTTATGTCATTCTTTGCACAGATATTTCAGTATAGAAATCTATGTATTAAAAAAATACGTTTACCAATAGCTAAAGCAAAATACTAAAAAATGTATCTCTTTTAGAGGTAAAAACCTGGATTTAGAAATTCAACAGATTCTATGATGAGAGCAGGGTGGTAAGATTTTTTTTTGTTTGTTTGTTTTTTGAATTTTAATTTGTTGTTTTCCGGCTACATTAAGTTAAGACAATATTTGATTCAGCAATACTCTTCCTTTATTGGAACTATCTGCCATATATGACACATTGACAATTAATCTATTAAAAGTGTGGCGTTCTGTTTCTGTTCTGTGGGGAGTTTGCATGTTCTCCTGTGTTTGCATGGCTTCTCTGCCGGTACTTCCTCCCAGAATTCAAAGACATGCACCTGAACAGGTCAATTAGTCAGTCTCAATCCCCCCTGGGTGTTAATGTGAAACCAAACGGTTGTTGAACTGGTAATATGTCCAGGATTAAACCTGCCTTCACCTGTTGGTAACTGGCATCGGCTCCTTCACCCCTGTGACCCTCATGAGGACTAAAGTTTTCTAAAATGAATAAATGAATGAAAGAAAAGGCAAACAGGTTGCATTTTAAATTTCTGTTGAGCAAGAAATCTCAATTTTGGCTTTTTCCACTGTTTTAGAAATCACAGCATTCCAGATACGGTGTACAGTATCCCCAGTTACAGGAGTAGTCAGAACCCTTTTCTTTCATTTCAGTCATGCATGTATTAATCCCCAACCTTTCTCTCAGGCCAGCAGTTCTAATCATCCTCACCACAATGGGACTCCGGAGTTAGGTGGGTCTGGGCCGTTTGGCAGCACCATTTGTCAAACCTGCAGCACTCATGGCAATTGGGCACCTGACAAAGGCTTAAAGGCATATTATTGCATGAGGGGTCCCCTGTGTGTGTTGAAAAGCCACCGCCTGTGACTGCTCCAACTGTCCATCTGTGTGTGCACGAGGTAGGAGACAGAAAGGGGAAAAAAAAAAAAAAAAAAGGCAACGGTGTGAGCCAGCTCAGAAGGGCTGTCTTATTAAATTATCTCTCTGCCTTTTACAGCAAGGGCCCCCACCCTTCTCTTTCCATCTCTCTGCTAGGCTAAACATTTGTCTTTCCATTCATGGGTGAATTTGTATTCCATTGAGATGGGTTCCTGGTGGCGGAGTGATGGTGGAGCGGGGGGAGGGAGGGTGGGTGGGGAATGGGTGCAAAGTCCGCAGTCAGCCTTGATGTTTTCCATCTCACTGCTTGGTTACAGCACTCAACAGGGGACGAGGCTAAAAATCAAAGGCCTTCCACCATCCTTTAAATAAAGCTTCTAATGAACCTATAGTCGTCATTAAAATAACATTTGCATGCTGCATATACTTCTCAGCATGCCTTTAATGTATTCAGTGTGAAAACAACCCCACAAGAAAGAAGCCAAATGTTCTTAAATATAACTTAATTGTCTTGCATCGAGCACGAGAATCACTGGGGAAACACATTTTAATGGTTAGATATGGAGGTGTTGGCTGTTACTAAATACTAAAAAATGATTAAAAAAAATAATTAGCTTGTCAATCATTTCTTCTGCACATCAACTACAGCTTTCATTTTGACATTTATGTATACATTAAATGACTACAAGCAAAACACATAAAACTGGACTCTACTGGGAAATATGGTGCGTTTTCACTGCCAAAAGAAGAATAAAGTATCATAAATTCTAGTCACCACAAAAATAGACTAAAAACTGGAGGGAAAACACCAAGTAGTCTGTTAAAGTCTGAAAAGCCTTGCACAAACCTCTGTTTTAACTTGTTACTGATTAAATCCAACCTGATCTTAGCTGGAATATTATATTAAAATCAAATTTACATACATTTTATTAAATCAGACTACATATTCTAATGAAATACAAGCTCCTATTATTTAACAAATAAAAATAAGACTCATTGCACAGAAAGAGGGTGTTCCTGATACTCTATTTTCACCTTGTTCTACCCATTTTACTGAACTAACCGCTCTATGTAGTTCAATTTAGAATAATGTAGCTTCAACTACACCACCAATTATTTCTTTCTTATTGAATTATTCCCTTAGGTGCTCGTTACAAGTTTGACCCTCTTTAATCTCATCTTAAAGCATCAGGACCAGGGCTTGTCTGAAACCGACATCCTGATCTTCTGTGGCAAAGAGTCACAGCCCACGATGACGGCGTCGACCCCAGTGAGAGCTCCGCCTGATTGGCCAGGTGACTGTTTATTTAGCAACACTCCATTAAGTTGACACAGCGACTCGTATCACGAGGTGCACCACTTTGCCTTTAATCAAATTGACAGCTGAGGAGCTATAATCAATGGTGCTATTTACATAATGCCAGGCTGCAAAAAAACAAATGATACCACCTGTTCTGGCATTATGACTGCAGCGGAGATAAGTGAGAGTCTTAGAGGTACTTGGGGCAAGTAAGATATGGACATTAAAACATAAACAAATTACCATAATTGCTAAAACTGGAAATGAATACTCTCCAAATTATATATGTACTGCTTGCACACACTCTGTAATAGATTTGCACACATAGGAATGAGAAATCAGTTAGAATAAAATACTTAACTAAGTATATGATAAACTTCTCATAAATGTATCAATAAACAAAAAAGCATTGGGAATGTCTTTAAAGAGATTGAAGATTCACAGTACTTTATTGTCACATGTACAGTAAAGAAATAGTTTTCCCTGTGCAAGTAAAAAAAATAGAAATATAATAATTTTAGTAGGCAACTGAAACAAATAAAATGGTAGCATTAAATAACTGAATGTAAAAGAGAACAAGCATAAAATATAAACTACTATTAAGAAAAAAAAACATAAATGTGCAATGTATAGGCAAATGTGCAAAATGATATGAAATGGTATGTAACATGAACACTATGATATATGTGCAATTATTGAGTACATTTGAATAATTATTTGGAATATTGGGTTTGAATTGTGCTTGAGGATTGGAGATTCATGAAGCAATTCATTTCATTAAACAATAAAACAAAGGACAAAAAGAAAAAAAAAAAAAAAAAAAAAAGAGTACTTTCTCATCCAAAG
>JAQQZY010000003.1:23936906-23948905 GCA_030068375.1 Ostorhinchus rueppellii
TACATAAAACAAAAAAAAAAAGGACAAAAACAAAAAAAAAAAAAAAAAAAAAAAAGAGTACTTTCTCATCCAAAGTACCTACTGGCTGTTTGGCTCCACTTTGTGCCCGTTCACACCTGTTTGTAAAAGGGTCGAAACCCACTGGAACAATGACTACATTTACATGCACATGAACATTAACTGAATTCTAAGTACATGAAAAAAATAAAATTTAAAAAAAAGAGAAAAAATGAAATGATTCTTCTGACATTCCTATCTACATGCAGCTGCACGTCCTCTATTAAAAATACTGTTTTTTTGTTTTTTTCTAGTTTTCCAGTGTGTGAACTCAGCCTGTCTCTGTTGTTCCCTCTGTAAAAGGTCACCTTTTCCACATTTGCTCCCGTCCAAACACCTGTTGATATCTTCTGTCATAATGTTT
This sequence comes from Ostorhinchus rueppellii, assembly GCA_030068375.1. Taxonomy (NCBI): domain Eukaryota; kingdom Metazoa; phylum Chordata; class Actinopteri; order Kurtiformes; family Apogonidae; genus Ostorhinchus; species Ostorhinchus rueppellii. Next base: position 23,937,328 of record JAQQZY010000003.1, read on the forward strand.
AACAGCAGCTTTGTTTCTGCCTCCGAACAGAAATGTGGACTTTTCTTTAGAGGATCCATATGAACTGTTGGGACTATTTTTTATCTGTAATCTGATTCCAATCATGTTTTTTTTTCTGTTATACCTACAGTTGATACTTTCAGTGCTCTATTGTTTAAAACAACACATACGCACACACAAACGGCAGAAGGTTTTATGGAGATTTAAAGTTCTGTCAATGCAACAAACACAGACAGAAACAAATAAATTAAATAAATTATGTCCAAGCTGTCTACATATTTAAAGCAAAAATGTAGTCTGAACGGTGCAAAGAAAACAGAAGCGTCTTATCTATGTTTGTGTTTATGTCAAAATTGGTTTTTCAAGCAAGCTTTCCACATAAACATAAAAGTAATCCGCTTTATTTCAAGCCAACTCAGCGAATGACAGTCTGACTTTGAACCTCGGAACAATTAAATTAACAAAAGGATGCTACTAAATTAGAAAGTACTTGCATTATTTATCCGGAATTATGTAGAGAAGTTCATCACGTATGGTCATGTATGATTCATGTGTTGGAAAATGTCTCTGCCCAGAGGTACAATCATTACTAATAGTCTCTGTTTGTTCCCGTTTCAATAATAATAATGAACTTGTAAACATGCTGCCATAAAATTGACCCTGTCATTTCCATGTTCTCATTTACTGGAAGCTGTAAGATCAAATATTCATAGGTTTGGATAGTGGCATATGAGGAAGAGGCATCAGGTTACACAGAGCAGACAATAGGCTAAATAAAGACAGAAGATGGGTATGTCAGAGTCTCCACTGTGTAAATGTAGTGTATTCACGTACTATTGGGATATTAAAAGCCTGCACTTTTAAAATCAATGATTAAAGTTTGATGTTCTTTTGCCAGAACTGAGAAAAAAACAAAAACATCAATCTGAATGTTCATCACTCTTTTACATTACAAGGCCTCAACAGTGTATGAATTCTATATTTATTTATTCATTCATGGGTAGAGCTCAACATTGATTTACTGAATTCGTTTAAAATACCCAGTGCTACTTTTGTGGTGGTTTGCAAATTATTTTTTTTCTTTATATTTAACCTCTCTTAAGTGATTTATCACCATTTATTGTAATATTATCCTCTTTATCCTCCCCTCCACTTTTTCTATATTTCATTTACTGATTATTTAGACTTTCATAAAAACTCCAAGTAAATTCAAAGTTTATTATATCAGACACAGAGAAAACTGAAGAAAAAGTGACTTTTTCCAGCAAAATCTATCATTAACTAAACATAAACCCAGTGTCTCCATCCACTGTCACTGATCCAACTCCATGGGTTTTACTGGTGAATCAGTGTTGTAGAAGATGACAGTGTTTCCATGGTAACTCTGGAGCCTCTGAACATCCAAATGGGTCATATCTGATGAGCATGAAAAGATGAATAACTGTATTTTACACCAATTATTTACATGTACTGATAGAATTAGTGGATCAGCAGCTATTAAACAGTTTAGATCAGTGGATGGTTTTGGTCGACAGTAGACGTTTGGTTCTTTCTGAGTTTTACTCAGTTTAAAGGGCTCATATTTAACTAAACAGACTTTTATTACTCTTTGGTTCATTTATTATTATTATTATTATTATTATTATTATTAATTATTTATTATTACCGCCGCCAAGGAGGTTATGCTTTTGCCTGCGTTTATTTGATTGTTTGTCTGTGTGTGTTTCTGTCTGTTGTTAGAAACTTTACAGAAAAACTACTGGACGGATTTTCTTGAAATTTTCACCAGTGATAGAGAATCACCCAAGGATGTTCCCATTAACTTTTGGTCACAATCCAGATAAATCTCTGGATCCAGGATTTTTTTGAAAATCCAGAAAATCCCTATCTCTCATCGTTGCGCAAAATTTTAAAAAATCATATCTCTGACAATATTCAGCCGATTGAGTCGTGCCTTTGTGGGATGATAGAGGGTCACAGCTGCTATCATGTGGTACATCACAATGTCAATATATCTAGCGGTTTTGACGTCATGATGTCATAACCTTGGTGGAAGTTTGCGCCCACTGAGCGCTCTTGTTTGTGTATTTGGACCCTAATAGTTCATAAAGTTTGAATTTGAACCCTCCAGGTGCTTCAAAACTATCTTTATATTCATTGTGGCAAAAATTGAGTGGATTTCTACAACCTGTTTTAATTCCTGCTTAATTTGTCAGGTTTTATAACTAGCTACATCACAACATTTGCACATATAAGGTCAAGACTTCTGACGAACATTTCTCAGAGTACGACATAATTGTCAGCTGCAGTGGTTGTAGTAAAAACTGAAAATATGTCCAAACTTCAATGTGACTATCTAAAATGTTCAGTTGTTGGTTGAACGGGACAGAGCAGCACAGAAAACAACCTACATTTAAAGGGCCAGCACTCAAAATGACCTTTCTGGTGTCATCACTCAGAAATAGCTTTGAAGATGGACCTGTGGAGTTGAAATAATGAAGAATTCAGACCCAAGCAGAGCATTTACAGTTTATGTAGACCACAGGGAAATGTTTGAAAATACATAATTCCACTAAAAAAAAGTAAACTATCACTCCTTTAAGATGAAACCTTATGTTAAATTGATTAAACATTGTTGGTGCAACTGAAGTTTTAAGTTTACCTGGCGGATGGATGACAAATCTGGAATAGACAGAAAAAGAAGAAGTGGGAAGGTGGACCTGAACCTGATGGAAACTTTGACATATGACTCATTTCATAGATAAACAGCATTGTAGCATAGATGGTTTGGAGACAAGATGTTATATGAAAAAAATAAAGTAAATACAATCATTGAGCACAGATACGAGTCATCAGCTCATGCGTGTCCTGCATGTTCAAGTCAGCCGGTTCATAGCTGAGTATCCAAACAGAAAGGTACTGCTCAACAGCCCAAAGTGTTGTGACAGAAATACATTAATCGCTTCAGCCTTGTTGATGGAAAAATGCCATGGTGCAGAACTGGTGCAGCTGCTGTGAGTGGCACTGGAGTACAGTGACTCACCAGACTGACTCTGCACCCACAGAATGTGCTGAGAGATGACCCAATTTAAAGTTGCTGAAAAATGTTCCACATTTTTAATGTGATCGCTGTGAAAGCTATCAAAAAAGAAAAAAAAAAAAAAAAGAGGTAGCTTGGTTTCCAAATATCACAAAGATCATGCTCTGCTTAAACTGCTGAACTCTACAACAGTTTTCATTCATTAAACATGAGGGTATGATGTTTGTTTAACTGCTTTTTAATTCAGAAATAAACCAGGAGTCAAGAGCAATACATGAGCTACACTATATGGACAAAAGTATTCGGACACATTGAATTCAAGTGTTTCTTTTCTAACAGGGGTCTGGACTAAAAAAAAAAAAAATCACCCACTAAACTTTGAGAAAATATTGATGTTTATAACACAAATAAGTATGAACAGGACATCTTAAGAGCTGCAGCCATGATGTGTCCCAATATTTTTTGTCCATATAATTTCTAAACATCAATAATTACTGGGAGATTTGCTTCCTAAGTGAGATGTGAAGAAAGTAGATGGCTGGTTGTAGTAGGAAATTATTATTTAGAGAGCATGAACAATATTTTAGAAATTCATAGGTAGAACATAGTCAAAGAACAAAATCATAGTCATGGATTAAAAAAAATCAGTGTTGAAAGAGATTAAGTAAAAAGTGTCTCTGAAGCAGTTTAGGAGCAAAGGTAACAATTTAAACAAAACTAACCAATGCAAGGATTTTTATCACAGTATAAAACTACAATATGACATTTGTCGTTGTTCTGAACCCCAGACCTGTTAGAAACAAAACAATGGAATTCAACATGTCCCAAGACTTTTGACCATAGAGTGCATGTGATGAACGCAGTATTTAAGTATTGGTGTTTTTCTGATGTAACTCTGTTTAGACTAGATTAGACAACTACACAACTCTGGTGGTGTAACTTTAGAGAAATTCCACAACTTTATGCAGACTACTTACAAAGAAACTACTTTATTTTCCAGCTTCACTTCTCCACAGACGGCCTGTGAAGGACTGTTTAGCTCCGGTGCTATTTTTATAAAAGGTGAAACCTTGTGACTGTCAGAGCTGCTAAAACGCCAGCAGATGGGAGCTGACTGACCAATACAAAAAAAAAAAAAAAAGGAGCATTCTCTGGCATGTTCAAGCGAAATAAACAACAGTACCATTGTTTAGTCCCTAGCAAGAGGAAAACGATGACAGGAAATGAATATTTGGCCATAAATCTTCACAGCAATTGAATAACTACAATGAAACACAATCAGCGTGTTTAACAGAGGAATATTCATCTGTTGTGTCTGTGTGCATACTGAGCCACAAAGGCATTAAACGCATCCAATAGGACTAACGATTTCAGACACAAGGGGAAATGCTTCAACTATACCCATAATTGAGCCTGTGATAGTCTTGGCAACTCTGATAAAGGCATCCTAATGGGCTGAGGCAAATTACCTGGCTCATAATATGGAAGGTTTATAAAGACTGGATCTACAGACCCACCTTTACAGAAATGAATACAACACAAGTATATATATATATAAATAAAATTATCACTGGAACTGTACTGCTGCTGCATACTGTGCAAGTTTGTGCATATTAGGGAGTTATTTTATAACTTTTTTTTTTGTGCATATTTTATGGTAGTTTTTATTCAGTCCTATTTACATTTTAACCCATAAATACCAAGTGCTACTTTTGTGTTAGTTCCCCAATGACATTTTCTGTACATCTAGCCTTCCTTAAGTGATTAATCGCCATTTATTTTCATATTATCCACCGTATTTTGCATTTTATCAGTATAAATCAGGTGTTTTCCTGTATTTAATTTGCTGATCATTAAGATGTTCACTAAAGCTCAGATTAATGCTGAGGGTTATTATATCAGAAACAAAGACAACTGCAGAAAAATGGACTTTTCAGTAAATCTATCATTAACTAAACATAAACAAAGTGTGTCCATCCACTGTCATTGATCCAACTCCACCGGTTTAACTGGTGAATCAGTGTTGTAGAAAATGACAGTGTTTCCATGGTAACTACGCAGCCTCTGAACGTCCAAATGGGTCATATCTGAGGACCATGAGAAGATGAATAACTGTATTTTACACCAATTATTTACATGTATTGATAGGATTATTAAATCAACTGGTGTTATCTAGTTTAGATCAGTAGATGTGTTGGTCGGTGATGGATGTTTCGGTTTGTATGAGTTAAATATTTTATCTTATTATCTTTCTCGGGTTTCACAAACTGAGAACTGTGCATCTATATCTTAAGACCCATCTTTATTCTCTGGCTTCTGACTCCATGTGAGTTGTGTAGTCATCTGTGTCTTTTAATTATTTCATTACTTTTAACTATTTGATTTTATTGTTTTATTTATAGCATTGTTGTAGTTTCATCTACTTATTTATTGTTTTTAGTGTATTTTCTTTTATTTGTTCGATTGTTTTTACAGTTTCTATGTGCGCTTTGGAAACACTCTTGTTTAAATGTGCTATATAAATAAAGTGGATTTGGATGTATTTCATTCTATCATGTATTATTGATTGAAAGACAAGAAAGCTGAGTCTGAAATAAGGTTGCGTATCAGTGTTGGATGCCCATCTTTACGGCAGCTTCTACATCCTGGATGTTTCACCATTGATGCAAGCGTGTGTCAAACATCCACGTATCTGGACAACTACCTGCTCTTGTCGCCATAGATTCTTACATTCCCATGCTTGATTCACAGTGTCGCTTCATCTGGCAGATTGCTTTCTCTTGCAAAAGCAGGACAGCCCCAGCTGACTAATCAAAATGCTGGCAGTGCCCAAAGAGAGGCTGGAAATCTCAGAAAAGCAAACACCCGCAGTAAATCAAAAGTGATTTCAGAGGATGATCACAGATGGTGAGACCGAAGAGCGCTCCTACAAATTCTGCGTGTCCCTAGTGATTCACTCGCTTCCCAAGCTGCTGTCTACACTTCTCCAAAATAGCCTGTAGCCCATTATAAATGCAAATAAAAAACATGGCTTGAGACCAGTTGTGGAGGTTTATACACGAACTGACAGGTAAAGAGGTGACTGTGTATCCACCTGTACAGCTGTGACTGGCAGGAAAATGTGTTCATAGTAACAGGACGCCTCCTTTAAATGAGAAGATGACATGTTGAATGAAATCTACTGAATTCACTGCACTGCACTGAGAACATACGTCTTTTAGTATTTTAGTAAGTTTAACCTTCAATGACTGAAACACCCACCGGCAACTAAAAGCATCTACTGATCTAAAATGTTTAGCAACTTCTGAACAACTACTCCTATCAATACGCTTAAATAACTGAGGTAAAACGCAGCTTTGAGCTTTTCTGCAGCATCAGATATGAACCATTTGGACGTTCAGAGGATCAGGAATGGACGTGGAAACACCGTCATCTTCTGTAACATCATATGCATATGCCCCACATAAATGGAACACCCTGCCTGATACAGTTAGACATGCCACATCAGGAGCCATTTTTAAAAACAGATTAAAAATGTATCTTTTTTCAACAGCGTTCTGTTGAGTGTGTGTGCATATGTGGTTATGTGGATATATGCGAATATACAAGATCAAGTGCGTGTACATATGAGTATTTACTTGCACTTGCACTCTTTTTTATTATGTTTTTCACTGTAGTTATATACTGTAATACACCTGTTGTGAAGCACATTGAGTCTGTGTTGTTAATTAATTAACAGTTTATTTGATAGGGACCATGCATATTCATGAACATTGCTGTATAAAAAATACACCCATGTAAATATGCCAGAATTAGTAAAAATAACTAGTTTTCATCTGCAGTCCCTAGACGGGTAAGATAAACACAAAAAACAAAAAAAACAACCAACATTAAAACACCATTCATTCACCATGGAGCAAAAAAACTACTACTTAAAAAGAGAGAAAAAAAATGCATATAATGTAGACATAGACATCGTTAAAAACAAGCAAACAAACACACACAAAAAAAAACAAACAGATTGTGCATGAAATGTGCCTTAAAAGTTGAATTAAATTAACATTGATTAATTAATAAAACCTATGTAGCAAAATGTAACAAATGACAGTGAATAGAATAGAATAGAATAGAATAGAATAGAATAGAATAGAATAGAATAGAATAGAATAGAATCTCTGTCATTGTACAAATGCAACAAAATTAGACATTATCCTTGGTATAAAAATATGAGAAATTAGGGCTGTGTATTGGCAGGAATCTGGCGATACGATACAAATCACAATACTTGGATCACGATACGATATATCATGATATATCATGATACTGTTAAAAAGGCAACTTTTTGTTTGTCTTTTTTCTTAAGTGATTATTTCCTTGAATAATTGAATTCCACCTGAAATCTGCACAAATACTAAACACATTTTTATTTGATCACAACCAGATCTGATGCTACATCACAAAATGTTCCTGTTCAAACTTAAATTATGTTTTACAGTCATTGCAGTTTCAGATCCTGTTCAAATGTTCATATTCTATTAGTTCAGAATATTATTTTTGCACGATCCCAAAAGAGGAACGAACATCTGCCTCTTAGACAGTAAAACTGATGCTTCAAATAACCATTATTTAATAAAACAGTGTAAAATAATAATAAATAAAATATAAACAATAAAGAAAAACAAAAATAAAATTCTGCTATATCTGCATTTGAATAAATACCTAAAAATATCCATAAACTACTTTTTAATATCGATAGAGTATTGTGAAATGAAATATCACGATATTTTCTTATAGCCCTACAAGAAATACAAGCTTCCTCAAAATAAATAATAAAAAAAAGAGATTTTAAAAATCGGTGGATAAAATGTGGTACCAACAGTAGTTGTAGCCACTTGTTTCAAAGTCACTTACTCATAAATTTAGCTGAAAAATCACTTTCTCTTCAGTTTTTCTATTTTGATGTACATACATCTATGTGATCAGTACATAAAATATCTGCTTTTAACTGAAAAAAGGAAAAAAAAGGGGATAATATTATGATAAATGGTGATCCATCAGAAGGATATTTCTGATATACTGTAGAGAGAAACATCAGTTGCCACAAAACTGCCTGTTGGTCTTCAAGGATATTAAAAAAAAACAACCAAAAAAACAGTTCAAATAATCAGAAAATGGGAATAAAGTTTTATCACTTTTGGGAAACAGTCAATATTTCATGAAAAAGTCAGAATTACATGAGACCGCAGAGAACCAAAGCTTCTGGTTCTGTAACTTCTGCTGATAACTGCTTCGTCACAACATTTTGCTTGAAATACTTTGACTGTGTGTGTAATATTCAGACTTTTTCCCCCAGTATATCACAACTTCATCGTCATAATTTTTTGATTACTAATAATATGACTTTTTTTTTCCAGATACTATCATGACTCTTTTCTCAAAATATTGTTTTTTATTTGGTATCCTGAGTAAAGTGGCCCTCATAAAACCTTCCGACAGACTTCACAAATTTGTAATGGTGTATAGTGTGTGATTACAAATTACAATGCAACACATGCAGACGCACTCAGGCTGCCTCAGAGTGACTCACCCCACTGCAGCGGAGCGAGCTGCAGGTGTTCCAGGACCAGCTGGTTGAGGACTCCCTCCACACTGGCTTCTCCTCGACGACGGAGAGACGGGTGGATCGAGTTAAGGACAACAGCCTGGAGAGACTTAATCAATATGAAATAGTCTGTTACACAAACTGTTGAAACATGCCACCATCTACCGATTCAGAGTTCGGCAACATTACAGAAAAAGTCAAGAAGCCATCAGCGTTTTATCTGCAACAACGGTCTATAGCAGGGGTTTCCAACTCATTTTAGTTCAGGGGCCCCATTCAGCTGAATTTGATCTGCAGTGGGCTGATGTAGTAAAAAAATAACATAAGAATATATAAATAATGTCATCTGCAAACTTTTCTCTCTGTTTTAGAGCGAAAAAAGTAAATTTACACAATGAAAATGTTTCCATCTACACACAATCCTTTCAAACAATGTGAATAACATGAACAAACTGAAAAAAATAAGTGTAATTTTAACAACATCATGCCTCAGTTTATCATTTGCACATGTACATTATAACGAACAGATCACAGTGGATCTACAAATACACAAAACATTTAATAACAGACAGAATGTTGGTAAAATTGTATTTACTTCTCTTAAGACATTTCAGGGTCTTCATATTTGTTCAGGTTATTCACTGGTTTTTTTTGCAGAATTATACTTTGTTTTAGTGTAAATACATTTACAAAGACAAAAATTTGCAGTTGTCATTATTTATATGTTACTATGTTAGTATTTTATGTTCCTGCCCACTGGAGACTGAATGGGTCTGAATGTAGAACCTGAACTAAAAGGATTGTTAGTGTAATTTTTGCTTTTCACAAATTCATCCCAAGGGCCGAACTGGACCCTTTGGCGGACCGGATATAGCCCCCGGGCCGCATGTTTGACACCTGTGGTCTATAGTGTGACTATAAAACAGAACAACATCCTGCAACTCTATTTAAAATAAATTGTTAATTGAACAGCTTTTACTGGTGTTATTACACAATTTTTAGAGCACTTTGTATCTTCTATGTTCTGATATTTAATCTGAAATCTTCACCTTCACCTTTTACTACTTCAGCAGTCAATTAAGTATCGTTTTGTCATTGAATTTCAACAAGTTCTAAAATACGATGAGTCCTTTAAGTGCTTCTATTGACAGACACTTCAGCTCCATTAATTAGATTTATTTAGACACTGAAATTTGACCATTTCTCAAGCTTTGAAATACTAGTACACCCACCAATCGCCTTTAAGCAAACATTAAATTCACATATTTTATCCTTTACAAACACCTGCTTTGATGCTATATTTTTTTCCATGGAAGCTAATCAGTTCATTCCTTGCGAGTTGGGAGTCTTTGGCAGTTCTGGTTTGAGGTTTTGCTTGTTTTTGGTTATTTAGATAGCTTTTTTTAATTTATTTATTTTTTTGGTAATTTAGCTGTAATCCACTGCCCCGCTGCTGGAATGGATTTCATGCTTCCGTTCCAAACTCTTTCAAATTTTGATTTTGTTTTGGCATCATGTGTTATGGTCTCTCAGAGCCCAGTCGAGTTTTAACATTAATAAAAATGACACAGAGAAGGAACATATATTTGAAGAAGAGAATGGGAGCCAGGACAGAACCCTGGGGGACACCACAGTGTAAATTTGCAGAGGATGAGTTTAATCTAGCAACAGAGATGGCTGAACAGCTCCTTTTACCAGATTTATATAGACACTTAAATTTGACCTTTTCTCAAGCTTTGAAATACTAATACACCCACAGATCGCCTTAGGTAAACATTAAATTACCATATTTTATCCTTTACAAACACTTGCTTTAATGCTGTCTTTTTTAATGGAAAGTAATCAGCTCACAACAACAGCTCATATTTATTCAGTAGCTCTGTCTGGTGCAGTTATGAAACTTAAGAGCAGTGCATCAACTATCTTAAGAGAATTTTACAAGGTACACGGCTAACCTCTGGGAAATGAGGAAACTCATTGGACATTTTTGCCCTAACACAAACTGCGAGACTTTTAGCACCGACAAGTCCCTCTTTATGAAGCAATAATGGATAATTAGCTCTGCACCAGTGACACCGTTAATGGATCTTTATTGTCCCTGTAGTCATTGTGTGTACTTGGTTTCTGTGACTGAACAGTTTTGTAGAAACGATATTGTGATGAAAATACAGAAACATAATGCAACTAACTTTTTGAGAATTATTATACCTAAAATTAAACTCAAGTCCATTGTCAAAAGCTGGCTGTGAGGACACACTCCGGCTTTCCCTTAAGTCTGCTGCTTGTATCACAATTCAGCAATTTAATTCCTTAGTATTATTCACAGAAATGCTTACACACCTCTAGCAGAAGAGCAAAGACCACCTAATGTATGTAAGCAAGATGTTAAAGAAAACACCTATCAAAGTATCAAAGTATGTGTATATATACTGTACGAGACATACTTTGATAATTCACCTAGATTTTTCAGTCTGACTTCTGTCTGACAAAAATTAAAGTGAACTTGAGCATCATATTTATAGAAAATGATATTATTGCATGTGTCACAGCACCATAGTCTGTTTTCAGTTACTTCTCTCTGATGGCATTTTTGGCATTTCTAGTTCTGGATTTCTTTCTTTTTTTTGTTATTTAAATTAGGTTTCTTTCTTTTTTTTTTTAAGTTTGGGGGGGAATGGTTTTCATGCTTCTCTCTTTTATTTATTTATTTTTATTTACTGTTGATTTCACTGTTTTGGCACTGTGTGTTATGTCTCTCAAAGCCAAGGCTAATGTTGATGATTACATTATTTGACAGAGAAGGAACATGTTAGCCTGGCGAATGCGCAGACCCCTCGTGTGTTTCTGCTCAACTTCGTCAGCACACACAGGGGTCTGGAAACTCTTCGACAACGCTCTTCTGCTAAAACTTGAAATGTGTACGGCCAATCGGAGTC
>JAQQZY010000003.1:24048491-24060432 GCA_030068375.1 Ostorhinchus rueppellii
GGAAAACACTAAGAAATATTAATATACGGACACATTTTAAACTCAGTCAATGGCTTCCATCATGACGACCCTACCCTATCACTCACAGCTATTATTTGGCAGGAGGAAGGATAAAGATACAAGCATTTCGTGGTGTATGTGAACACATCTTTCTAATGCTATCCCAAAGCATGACTGCATCCAAACCCAGTCATGTTTTTCATCCTCACAATCACTTCCCATAATGTGCAATAATCCTTCAAATGTAAATTATGCGCAATAAGTATAACCATGCAATAATCTTATATCCTGTAATAACAACACAACATTTATTCAATATTTATAAAACATAAATGCAGTATTTATATATAAACCTGGTTCATAGGTATACTTACTATTTTACATTTACATTATGTGTTTATAGGAAAAACATACAGTTCATTTTAATGGAGATACATACTGTTTCATATACAAATATACTATATTTGAGCAAGTGCTGCTGTAACTAAAAGTAATTTCCCCAAGGGGATCAATAAAGTAATTCTGATTCTGTTATTCATGAGAATACATATTGTTCATAATGTTTATAGTTGCATATACTGTCATGCACAGTTAGTAATGTAAATTGTGTCTATGCACATTTTATCCAGTTTTATTTTTCATTCTACTATATGTTATATTATAAACTCCATTATATTTGATCTTATTTTTAGTTTTTGTAATTTTATATTTGCTCTATTCTTATCTTATTTCTGCTGCACTGGTGTTTGTTAATACAACTGCACTGACTGGAGATGCACTCTATATTTCATTGTACACACAATGACAATCAATGCTATTCTATTCTGAACATAAAAAAAAAAAGAAGTGTTAATATACTAATATAGAAAATGTATGATCTGCAAAAATGTTTAAAAAGCACTAAGGCAGTTCTATCTGAGAATCAGTTCCAAAGTAGACACAGTATTATATTGTTGTGAGCTGTTTAATGGCTTTTATCACTGCCCACCGGTGTTATAAACTCAGAAGACTCTGCCTCTTCATTGTGTCTAAGCAAGTGTTAATGTTTACAAGTTCGATGAAACAAGGAAGTGGAATTGCTCTTCTTATCATGAAAATGGAGAGGAAAAAAAAAAGAAACGCCAGGATAATGAATTATGGAAACAGAATTCAGGTAAAGCTACTCCCTCCCCTCTGTCAGGAGATAGTGTGTTACCTCTAAGTCTGCGTACTGTGACTTTGTTCCTGACTAAAATGACAAGTGACATACAACTATTTATTACACTTGGTGACCAGCAGAAGGTGACAGTGTTTGTAAACCGCAGCTCAGTAAAGATAAAAGTCCTTCATGACAACATGCGTCCATGTTGGTGTATAAAGTGAAAAACAGCCCTATTATCTATTAACACTGGACCCGCCAACACCAGTATAGGGTCTTACTTTTTCCTCACCCAGAAAATGGATCAGGATTTAATATCAAAAACAGAAGCTGACCAATAAGCACTGGAAAACACTGGGATACTGGGAAAGTGGGATCAGCGCTTGATCAAGGGCAGAGAAAAATCTAATGTTTGTTTTTCTTTACCTTTGTGTGGCTGTACTCTGCCTTTCCAGACTCGCCGCCGACTGATTTGGTTTCGGGCCTGGGTTTCAGGACTTGGCGCAGTGGGCTGGAGATCGGCAAACCGGTCACACTGATCCCATCTGAAAAGAAAACAGAACTCACAATCAGCAAAAAAAAAAACCGAGTGGAGTAGTACAGCTATTTGAGGAACGAGCACAGCATTAGAGGCATCAACAGTCTGCAAGGCTTTACAAAACCTGCCGTATGTAAGGGTACGGAGCTAAACAAAAAAACTAAACTGACTGACTGAATGGATGAATAAAAAGGGGGCTTTTGGCACACTGTGGTTGCTCAGAAAACTGCTGTAAAATCACTTTTGACAAATACCTCATTCCCTTTTCATTTTATTTTCAGTCATTACAACCATAATGGTACGTTAGACTGAATATTTGTCACATTTTTGCTAAACAATAACATTCAGTACATTATTTGGCAAGGTTGATTTTGCCTGGAAAAAGCAAAAGCATTAGTTTGTTAAATATGTTTCTGTGTTTGTGAATAAAAGCTGCTTCATAGTGAATTCCAGGACCTTTACAACACGTGTTTTGCTATTTATGATTTGACACAAAATTCAATTCAACTTTATTCTGGACTCAAGGTCCAATATAAAAACAATAAACAAATAAGCAATAAAAACCAAGACAATTAGAGTCACTTTAACAAGACTGAAAGCTGAAAAGTAGTTCCATATACAGTCATGTAGAACAGTCAGTCCACCTTTAGTTTTGATGGTTTTGCAGGGTTGAAATAAGTACACATATGTGTTTCTTATTCTCTTTTGTTAAGATACAATGAGAAAACAGCTAAATGCATAGCAAAGGTTATCACCAGTATGTAGTGTGACCCCTGACCCTGTGACAGGAATGGCACAAACAGAACATCTGACATGTGTTGAATGAAACCTGGTATAAAATATCAGAAAATCAATGAAATAAATCTCATATTGTCCGAACAAAAGGGTTAAAACATGTCAAGTAAAAACAGATTTCACATTAAATACTATAACATTAGTTCATAGAAACAGTTTTTTCCCCTGAAACTACTTGTTTATCCTGCTGCACATATATCCAGATTGGATGTTCATACAGATGCACAAAGGCATATGTATGGACATTAGAACTTGAATTTTAAGCAGAACTGTGTGTATTTAATGGCTTGTTTTATTTTTTGCATGTTCATTTACTGATTCCTTACATTTATTGAATTTATTTAAGACCACATTGTCTAGCTTTCAATCACAGGCAGAAGTACGGAAATATATTCTATATATAGTTGTTTTGTTTTTGTTTTTAAACACAGTGTCTGTGGTTTGATACCATTATATTCTTCAACACAAAACCTGGTATTTCTAGTGGCTAATTGGTCAGGAAAGTGTTCTTCTCACTCTTATTTTTCAATGCAACACAGTACACCCTGAAGGCAGTATTTTAATTCAAGATTCATGTTATGATATCGGCTTCTAGGGTAAATTCCTGATGCGACAGCGCGAAACAGGAAATGGAAAAGAGAAAAGAGACTGGTTCTCTATTTCTGACCTTGAAAGCAGCGCTGTGGACACAGGAGCAGCTGCACTATCAGCAGCTGTGTCCGGCATAACCACAGGGGTTGCTGCTTTCAACCCACTCAGACAATACTCAAAAATGACGCCCAGAGCCCACACTCTGACGTCAAACGAATCATATCACTCTCTGACGTCAGTGTTATACAAAGCCCCGCAATTTGCTCAAACCGAAGGGGAAATTACCAGGCTTCTCAGCGGCTTGGGCTCTTCTCTTCATGATAGACTGATAGATACTCACACAGGAAATCAAACTTTAATAACCACATGCAAGATTGATAAAATAATTACACTGCCAACTCACTTGCGTTTATTTAAAAGTAGTGTTTAAAATGTCACGTTGTTCAGTGTTTTCTGGGTTGCTTCGTCCTTTTGGTTGGCTGGTTTGTATCCCAAAATCAGACTGTGAGCTTAAACTTTAGATTGCAGTGCAATTTAATTCATCATTTGGGATTATCAATGAAGGTTTTTCTCTCACAAATGTCAGCTTTCATCGAACAGAGTTTGAAACTACACACGATCTAAACTTTGTGGACAACTTCTTCCCCCGTTCTCTACAGTTTTCTGTTGAAAAGATTATCCTTCCAGACTGAAATAGTGCTGCACAACTGTTACGTTCATGACACTGTAGTGAATACTGTATGCTTTAATCGCTATCTACTGATGATTATTTTGTTGTCGGAAGAAATACTACACACTTCACTCACTTCAGTTTCATAACGATCCTCAACTGTCTTATAATTCTCAAATTAACCTGTTAAACTATTTGTTTTCAATTTGAATTGCTTCAATGTAACACAAAACAGTGGATTAGTCAATAGCAGAGGCTTCATTCATATAAAACCAAGTTATGATCAGAAAACAGCAAAGTTAAGACAAAATTCATAATCATTACTTCATGATGCAACCTTTATTTTGTACTCGTCTCATTCATTGTGTTTCAGAGGTAGATGAATCATACTGGTACTGTTGGATCTGCTGTGCATTAGTTCATTCGTGCAAACTGTGTTGCATTGGTCTGTTTTATAAAAAATATTCATGACATATGCTCATTAGGCTCAGGCTGTAAACTTGTTTTATATATATATATATCCCTGTAAGTGCTTCTTGTTTATTTGTGTTAAATTTTCCAACATTAGGTTTTCTTGAGCTTTTAGCTGACGCTCTTATGGTTATGTGGATGTATAGAATAGACGTAGACTGAAATATCAGCCAGTTGATACATCGGGCCGATATACAAGGTTTTTTTTGTTTTGTTTTATTTTCCAATATCAGCCTTTTTTTTTTTTTTTTTTTTTTAAAGCCAATATCTGACCGACTCACCAGTAAAAAATGTCTTAAGATATTTGATGAGGCACTTGTGTGGGCAGTGCTTGAAGTTCAATAAATGTTAAAAGACTACTATGTATATGTGTATTAATAATTTAATTTACATTGCTGCATAAAAATGTTAATCATCTGTGTGTTTCAATTGTATTATACGGTCAATGTGCTTTAAAAAAAAAAAAAAAAATTGGCCTTAAATTAAAAAAAAAAAAATCCGATACAGATAGCCACCATTGGCTGATCAATTTTTTATTTATTTATTTATTTATTTTTTTTTAAATCATCATTGCCCTGAGAAAAACCCATGTCGGTCAACCTCTAGTATAGAATGTATATATTGCTATGAACATCACATAGTATTCCCATGACAACACAAAACATGTAAATGTGTAAAAGGCTAATATAAAAGGAGGTGTGTTGTGTGCTTTTGCTTTGAAAATGAAACCGTTTCATTTTCATCACTATGATTTTATTTTTGGATGTCAACTCACTTTCAGTGCTGAGAGGCTCTAAATAATAACTACAAATTGACCATACACTTAACGTGAATTTTATGTGCAAATTAGTGGCCTATGTTTGCAGATGATATGATAATCGTGATTGCAAACAGCAATAAAGAAACAATGATGCAGGTATGTACGAGTGTAATTTACCATAGTATACATACAAAAGAGAGAAAGAGAGAGAAAAAAATCAATATAAATAATGATACAAATAAAATAATAATAATAATAATAATAATAATAATAATAATAATAATAATAATAATAATAATAGTAATAAATGAATAAAATCAAAAGCAGAGTAAAATTAGACCCGATATTCGCTTTTGAAAGATGGGCTTTGGGGTCAGATTTGAAGGTGGGATGTGAGTCAATGTTAGGAATATCTTGTGGGAGAGACTTCCAAAAGTGACTGAAGGAGTGAACAGAAGGAAGAGGATGATCTAAGGAGTTCGGAGAGCTATGTAGGCGCCAGATTGTGAAGGGCCATGAAAGTGAGAAGCAGAATCTTGAAATCAATGCAGTGTTAAACAGGAAGCCGGCGAAGCTGCTGAAGAACGGGAGTGATGTGTTCAGAGGAAGGGGTTCAGGTTAGGATCTGAGCAGCTGAATCCTGGACCAGTGGGAGTTGATGGAGGGACTTGAGAGGTAAACTAAAGACGAGACGGTGACAGTACTTGATGGGGGATGTAACTGGAGCGTGAACAAGGATGGCAGTGATGTTACAGGGTTCCTGCAGGTTCCTACAAGAGTAATTTAAGACTTTTTACGACTACTTAGAACAGAATTTAATGCCCATTTTACAGCCATACTGGCATATTTCATGACTCCTAGAATGTAGGAAACTGTATTTATTTTACTCCTGCGCCTTAATCCTCATTATTCTGAGTTGATTTCTTGCACATGTTGCAGTGAACTTAAAACACATTCCCTTCCACTCGGGTCAACCAGGTGGAGAATGATCTTTTCTCCAACCAGGCATTATTTCATTTGCACTTCCCCATACTTACTTTTTGCTTGGAAGCCATCCCTCAAAGTTCACCTAAGTCATCTTTCTCGGGCAACTAATGGCTGCATGTGTATCAGGCTAAATGTCCTGTGATCATTTCTGCAAAGTTAGCCATAATTGGTTCCTAATTTCAATAGAAATTGTTGGGTTATAACGAGTGGAACTGAGTAGAGTAATGCCATTGCTGCTTGGACATGACCCAGACACACTTTTACACAATACAGCAAACAAGTTTATGGCAACATAACTTAATACCTACCAAATCAAATTTAATACCTTTTAAATACTTTTTTTACAGATTTGTAAATTCAAGACTTTTAAGATCCCGCAGGAACCCTGTGTTAGCTGTGAGAGATGGATAAAGATGGTTGATGCTGTATGAGTAGAAATAAACACAATCCAGAATTACACCCAGAGTCTTGAGCTGAGCAGAAGGACAAACTATGGCGTTTTAATCACTCTTTAGTTTGAGAAAGTTGCTACTAACCGTACACAAAATTATGAACACAGATGCAGTCAGTTCATTTCAATAATGACCCACGCTGCTCTACCAAGACCAGCGCCAATTAGCACAGATCGTAGAGGGATTCCACGAACACAGCACAGCTTGGTACATATTAATATGACAAATACAAGTGTAGGTTTAATGCATGTGTTTCTCTATGAAAACACAAAGAGACTAAATGGAGGGAGCAGAAGGAGGACTTTCCTGGAAGAGTTAGTGGATGAATGTAACCTAATCTAATAGTTCATCAGGGTCAGGATCCCAGAACAGAAAGAATGGCATGGTTTGTAGCTGCCATAGCACTGGATTCTGACGCACAAAATTTACAATACTTTGCTCAAACTTGAGTGGAAGATACATTTATTTTCTATTATGCATGTGCATTTGTTCTCAGCAGCGCTCCACGAAGGGAAGGCAAGGTGTATTGATTTTGGTTCAGTTCGTTTGTTTGTTAACACTCTAGCAAGCACTCTAGCAAAACTATTGGATGAATTCCTACCACATCGGGTTTACAGATTGCTAGTAACCCAGAATTGATGTGTTTATTTTTATGAAAAGTAGGTCAAAATTATTATTTTTTTTTAGGAATTTTTGAAATCTTTCTTTTCCATTTATTTATCATGGGTGAAATTTCACGTCTATAAAAACGTCAATTATGTTTCAATTTATTTCAAACTCGGTACATATATAGAGGCAATTAATATGCTGACATCAGCACACACAGACATGAAGACATTAGCTGCATCGATGCCAAAATAAGCTACAATATGTGCGAGGGGTGGGATTTGTTGCGCCTGGCACCACTTGTTATGGTCTAAAATTGCTTTAGGTTTGCGAAAACCTGAGAGAGAAAAAAAATCTATATTTGTACCATAATGTGTAACATTTTGATTTTGCTAAAAAGAACTTTATATAAAACTGGAATAAACAAAGAAAAAATTATCCAGGAATTGGTATCAAAGCCAACTGATTATTCAGTCAGAGATAGAGTAGCAGAAAAGCAAACAACCAAAACACTTTATGGATTACAACTTTCATTATGTTGTGATTCCCATTAAATGAGAATTAATGACAGATTACGGTGGACTACCATAGTCTAGGTTTGCTCTGGCATCGTCTTAAAATGAACTATAAATACTGTGGCAAGTCATTCTTTACCATGCCGCTAATGATGTAAATTTGTTTTGGCACAAACTTGGAGCACACTTGTAATTTATATGCACACCAATGAAAATGACAGGAAGCATGTAAACTGCATTTTGCAAAACACACACATGTTCATTAACACCTGTATGCAAAAGGCACCCAGAACCAGCAGCCTCTAAAACCATGACACCCTTTGCTTCAACTGACATGTAAATCCACCTAAATGACATGAGTGTATAAGCAGAAGTGGATGTTAATTACCACGGTAACAGGGATGCTCTGTGGCTGTCACTGTTCCTGTAAAAAATGATGACATAATTATAAATGATGCAGTAGTGGATTGATGTAATACATAAGAATAATGAGTGTTTCTATGAAACTGGTCCTAAAAACAGGTCACAGAAGCTAAAATTTCAAACCAGATGTAGACTAATGTTATGAAGCAAGTTTAGAAGCACTTTGGATCTATTTAAAAAAGAAATATTTACTCAGATAAAAGAGAAACGATTTTTCAGATAAAACAAACTTCAATATTATTTTTATATTATTTCCATACAAAAATCTGCATGTAACACAGTAAAAAGGGCACAAAAATTACGTGCTACTGTGTTTTCCAATGTGTTTTTATTCTCCCAGTTACATTTTGGGAATCAAACTAATTATGCAAGGCAGAGTGTTTCACATAAACGACCATTGTTGCAAAGTCACTCACAATTTATGTGTTTAAATGGGCAGGTTCTGTGGGTAATGCCAGTGGACACAATTGCTTACGTGTGAAACCTGGAATGAGACGGGCAAGTCATGAAAAACTTGCGTGTCTGGATTAAAAAAAACACTAGGATCAACAAATGTCACACAGTGTCTTTATTTATCATGGTATATAAGACCATTTCAAGCCATGTTTTCCAGATCAAATCCACTGGCACCTAGGTAGCTTTTCCTATCCCAGTTTTGGTCCTATTTTTGGCCCCAATATTTTATTTGAAATTCATTAATTTTGGGATGGCTCAGAGCAAGAGTATGCTTATTTTTGCATTTATCAGGTCATCAGGTACATCCTGGGGGGAAATATTTCTAAAATTTTGGTTATTGGGTCTAAAAAACCTGGCAGGTACCAAACTGAACCCAGTTTCATAGAAGCACCACAATGACAGTTTAATGTAGCAAAGAAGAATGGAGGAAAAGTTAAAGTAAAAGGGTCTGCTAACCCCCTATCACCTCACCACAGATACAGTAAGATTCTGCATGTATCGGTACATGACCGCTGCCGTCCTGTGGCACAGAGACTGTGAGAGTACTGGATGGTGTGATTAACAATGGCACTGCTCACAGTCAGTTCCCTCCTTTACACCCTCCGTCCAATCAGTTCATGTCTGGTTCTCTGTCTAAGGGCCTGGAGGGGAATCAGGTGAACTCAGCTCCAGTCCCTTCAACCCCTTTTCTTGAGTAAAACAGCAGGTATCCTTTCTTAAGTCATTCTAAAATTACCAACACAATTCTAAAAAGTGCAGACTCTCTGCAATGTCTACTGTAAATCTTTCATCCTAGAATGTGGACACTTATAATAAATATGCATAACGTCATAACTCAAGTCTGAAATATACTAGAGTGCTATGTTTCACTTAAAATAGTTTTATTTTAAACCGACATGAAACACTGAGACTGTAAGAACGTCATTACGCTCTGTCTGATGAGAGACCAGGAGGAATGGAGTTGCATTATGTGATGAGCTGAAATCTATTTGCTCATATACAAAGATCTGAACAAATGATGAGCGTCATTATTGAAAGCCATTCCAGTCAGTCTGGATGCTCCATTAAAAGCAGAGGAAATCATCTGCAACCAGCTGCCTTGTTTCAACAGCAGTAACAAATGTCGGCCATAGTGCGATTCACTGAGTGCTTCATTGGAGTTGACTAAACCACTGCTATCAATTTATTCCACACAGGCTTTTCATTTTACAAAAGATGTCAGTGACAACAAAAACAGAGCACTGTGGGGTGGTTTTGAGGACTAACAGTGTGCTTCTTCATGTCACTGGCATACACAAGACAGTAGTAGGACACAGATACAGTTCTGGAATTAAAGCTCCACTTGTGTAGACATGATTTTATGTGTTTATTTTATTAACCACCCACTGCAGTCTACAGCTCTACCATGACAAAAGACCAGGATTCCAATAATCGCCACTACACAAAGTGAAGGCAAGAGGATTTGCCACTGCTACATACTGTATGTGGGTAAATAATTTCAGTTACAAAGGGCCGTATGCAGTATTTCTACTTTCAATTAAAAAAATGCTTTACAATTGGAACAAGTGATGCCAGGCACATCAAACCCCGCCCCTCGCACATATTGTATCTTATTTTGGCATCGATCCAGCTGATGTCATCATGTCTATGCATGTGCTGATGTCAGCATATCAATTGCCTCTATATACGTGCCAAGTCTGAAGTAAATTGAAACCAAATTGATGGATTTATAGACATTTGAAGTATCACCCATTATAAGTAAATGGGAGCGGAAAAAAATCATTCAATTCATAAAAAATCTAAACTTTGACCTATTTTTCCCCAAATGTAATGCTATCTATTCTGGGTCACTGGCGATCTATAAACCCAATTTGGTATGAATTCAACCAATAATTTTCCTGCTACAGACAATTAAAATTTCACCCATTATAAGTAAATGGGGGGGGGGGAAACATCTTGAAAATTCCAAAAAAAAAAATTAACTTTGACCTACTGTTCCCAAAATGTAATGCCACCTATTCTGGGTCACTGGCAATCTTTACAACCAATTTGCTATGAATTCAACCAATAGTTTTGTTACTGGTTGAATGAACAAACAAACTGAACCAAAAGCAACGCCTCTTGCCTCCCCTTCAGGGGGCAGGGTAATAAAGAGCTCTGTAGTTATGTTAAAGACACATATGTATTGGGTTGCAGATAAATAAACTGAGTATATTGATGCCGACGTCCTGTAGATTTATGTGACCACTAGAGGGAGCAGTGAGTCAGTCTACTGGTGTATCATGGTGAGAAAAACTAACAACACGGGGCCTTTGACCACAGTAAGAAAGTGATATGATACAAAAATCTCAATGTGTATTTATTGATTGATTTTGTGTGTGTGTGTGTGTGTGTGTGTGTGTATTTTAACATAGCATGAATTACATTTTAAGAGCTAGTATAAAGCACTGCTAAGCTCACTACTTTTTTCCTAGTCAGGACAGACATTCTGCTTACCTATCCATAGTTTATGCCTTTAGCTACTGCTGTTAATATTTGTAGTTGAGTTGATAAACTCAAGAAAATTGTTGCTTAACTGCTTAAGATCGTAACAAACCCAATTAAAATCCCATAGTCCAAACGCTACAAGACTGCAGGTTCACATTTCTACAGGCTGCAGCGACACGTCTTTAGTCAGAACACTGGAAATGTGTAGTTATTGCTAGGTTTTGTTTGAAAACTTACACAGCAGTTGATTCATTTTGGAGAT
The DNA here is from genome assembly GCA_030068375.1 of Ostorhinchus rueppellii. Taxonomy (NCBI): domain Eukaryota; kingdom Metazoa; phylum Chordata; class Actinopteri; order Kurtiformes; family Apogonidae; genus Ostorhinchus; species Ostorhinchus rueppellii. The sequence continues at coordinate 24,059,643 of JAQQZY010000003.1, forward strand.
ATCATCACCATGAGTAAAATGTAAGGGTTTGTTATAGGATTGACTGTCCTGCTGTGTGGGCTCTGACTGACATGTGATTGACAGGCTGATCCCTGGACTTTTTTGGATAAAGACTAAAATTTTCTCTACAAAGAAAGTTCTGCATGAATAAGACTCTCCTAGGATGCCACGGTTTATTGCAGCTCAGAGCCATAGGTGGTACCATCCTGACTGTACATATGATGCCTTCAAGCTTTGTATGAAAAAACCCATTTTAGAAGATCCATTTTACTATTATTTAATCAGAAGGTACCTATATTTAACCCTTGAAAACCCAGTGCTAATTCTGTGGTAAATCCCAAATTAATTTCTCTCTCTATGTAACCTTTCGTAAGTGATTTATCACCATTTATTATTATTATTATTATTATTATTATATTATCCTCTGTACTGTAAAACATGTATTTTCCTATATTTACTTTAGAAGCTCATGAAAAATTAGAGCAAGTTTAAGCCTCTCAACATCCAAATGGGCCATATCTGATGATGATGAAAAGATGACAAACTGCATTTATTCCAATTATTTTCATGTATTGGTAGGATCAGTGGATTAACAGGTAACAGGTATTAAAAGGTAACAGGTAACTAATTTTATTGATCATCAAGGTCAAACATTGCTGACATACAATCATGAACACTCCTTGACAAAAAAGGCTCATTTAACAATGTTAGATACTATTCCAGTTCCAAGTAGGAAAGGAAGAAAATGAACTGCACAAGTCAAAGCTAAAGAGAAGAAAATATCCAAAAC
>JAQQZY010000003.1:24065846-24079690 GCA_030068375.1 Ostorhinchus rueppellii
CGCCCGGGAATCGAACCCAGGTCCTTCTTGCTGTGAGGCACGTGTGCTAACCACTGCACCACCGTGTCGCCCCCACATAAATATATGTTTTTCTTAATGGACGGTTACCAAAAACCCTCAGAGGCTTAACAAGTGGCAACCTCCAGATTTCAAAGACTATTTACAACAATTAAAAATACAGAAAAATATATGCAAGCTGAACAAAAGTACATTTTCTATAAATACAATTCCAGGATATTTTGAATGAGGAAGCTCTGTAAGAAGAGTTGCCAGATTATTCAATATTTTGGATCTTCTGTATACTGATTGGTATGAGCAAAGCGTGCTCTTATAAGATAGCTACAAGTTGAATACTTGTGGATTTCCATGTTAAAAGAAAAAAATATTATTGAAATGTTGACAGAGTAGATTTTTAACAAAGCCATAAATAAATTGCCCAATATTTTACAAGGAGATCCCTGAAATCCTGGTAGTAGACAGGTGGACCTCCATGGATGTTTTATTCATCCAACATCTCCCACAGCTGACCAGTGGTCCTGAGATTGGGATGTCCTTCCTTAGTCCATTTTTGGTCAGTACTAACCACCGCCGACCACTAACACCAAAGACCTGTAGTTGAGGAGATGCCAGTTTTACTGCTTTCAACACATCAGCTTTGCCGACTAAATGTTCACACATCCAACCCAGTGAAAGGCCCCATTGGAATGATTTTTTTTTTTTTTGTCTACCGCTTCTCTTGTCAGTTCCCATATTGCAACAGGTGATCAGTGTATATCAAACCTATGTGATTTTAGTTGATAATTCTTAGTTTTTATCATTTGGTGTTTTGTAGACAAAAACATGACGATAACTAAATGAAAATAAATCTGTTGTGATGAAAACCTATTAGCATCAACAAAAAAGAAAACGTGTCGGGGAGGGAAGATTTGTGAAGCGATCCAAATCAAAACAGTTATGAATCTGTTGTGTTCCATGTCAACTTGCTCCTCAATTAAGCGCTGGTGCTTCGAAAATTTTCACTGGGGAGCAATGGTGCTAAAAGTACAAGTTAATGAACCAACGCATGCAAACAGCAGTACAGTTACCTGGGTTCAAAATCTGTGTCTGAATGTGACACTCGGGTAAAACTTGCTATGCTAATAAGAAAGACACTGATGGCACATATACTGTAATGTATAGTAGTAGCAAAGATGAAACAGTATATGTTGTCGTCTGTGGCTGCTCTGCAGTGTAATTAAAACACTGTTGAAGGAAGCAGCTGTGTCTGAAATGATTGAGATTTCATGACTTAATTAGCAAAGACAGCAGAAGTTAGTAATCTTCCAACACAGGAAACCAGACAGAAAACAAAGCAAAACAGGATTTATGCAAATAAGTTCAAGATTACGTTAACACATTATGTGATTACATTAAAGCATTAAAGTACCAGACAACATCAAATGTGTTTACCAACTACTGCATCCCTTAACGCCCCTATGATGAGTGCATCCAGAGCTGTTGTTTCGACACAACCACGTCTTATCTCCTTAATTCAGAGCCTCAGTCACTGCTCGCTTAATTAAAACAGTGAAACTGTATCGCTTAAATGACCTTATGAGGAGTGGCGCTGGAGCTGCGATAAACATAGTGCGTTGCATGTGTTTACTCTCTCCGTTCTTTGAATCCACATGCATACAACCACAAATACGCACTAAAAATGAAGTCTCTGTGGTGCAGGAGCAGGTCTGTATTGATCACTCATTAATATTTATCAGCACATAGTAGAGGTTTAGGAGTCTGAAGGAGGAGGCAGAGGTTACCGGCAAGACACGAGAGAAAGGAGGCTCAGCAGAACTATGAGAACGACTGGAGAAGGAACACAATGATCGAGCTTCAAGGGAGGCGAGAAGGTCCCATTTTTTCTTTTTTTTTCTAATTCAGGAATATGAATTAGTACAGAGGAAATCCGACTGTTGAAATAAGGAAGCCAGAAGCTACGAGAGAAATGGAGGTGCAGTGACCTTGAGCCCCCTCGCCTATTACTGTTGAATTTTAAAGAAGGGAATCCACAGACTAAGTACCAGAGAAAAGTCGTGTACAGCAATATCTTAACACTCATTTCTGTATCCAGCATGTGCACGACTCAGGAGATGGTGAAGAAAGAAAAAAAATCACCCAGATGCTGCTTATTTTTATCACTACTGTTTTAGAGAGGAGCTAAAATATGTTCATGCTCAATGGGGAGGCTAGAGGTAAAATGTGAATCTGGTCTTACTACAAAGTTTGCTCAAACTTTGTTTCACCCCATCTATATAGATATTTCATATTTAAGAGCTTGTATTTCAAGCATGAGTTGTTGCTCCACGGTTATTAGAATGATATTAGGGATAAACCGACTGAAGAATTATTGACCAGCAGTGATACCAATACCTAAAATGAAGTTTAGCCAAATGCTGATGCCAATACCATTGTTTTTCTCTCCTTCTGTATTTTGTTTTTGCTGTTATTCACCCACCCTTAACAAAGAAATCTTCATTACATAATATAAATAGCTACTACTTTTAAGTCTTTCCCTTATACAAACATACCAATTTATGGAAAAACCTTAAATATAACATGACGGATTAATATTTGCCACGAGACAGATAGTGGCTGATATTAGTAAATATTGGACGATACCAATGTCTGGCTAATACTGTATATTGGTGCATGCATCCCTAGACTGAATCACTGACAAAATGACTCATGCCAACTCAAGTTGCACTTTTTAACAAGCATTTAGTGATGGATTCAAGCACTTCATGAATTAAAGGTTTCACCTGACAAAAACGCCAGAAGTAGGGTTACACTTTATTTACTAGTTGCTGAGATTGTCACGATCCAAATGTTTGTGGTATTCATTGTCTGAGGGATGTTGAGCTTGTTTACAAACTAACAATCCGATCACCTCTGGAGTAATCAGATGATTCAAGGGATCGTGTAAACAGCATAATCTGATATGCTTTATCAGATACAGGTGCTCCTCGGGTTACGCCATACTCGACCCACGCTGTTTCGACTTTACGACGCCTGAGTCATAAAGCCAGACATTCCAGACATACATCTCCAAGTACTTCACCAAAGTAGAGAGGCCAGTAGAACCCGTATCTTCAATGTCTACAGAAGATCCTGCCCCTGCTACCCCTTTGGATGATCCGGATTCTCCAGCAGCAGCTCTCACAGCCTCCCCTCCTTCTTCTCCAGCCTCCTCTCAGCAGTGATGGCAAGTGCACCATTTTATTTTTTATTTTAATTTATTTTATTGCATTAATATGAAGTATAATATGTGTATTTGGATATTTATTTAGAGATTTAGGGGGTATATAGGGGGAATTAAAGGGTTAATTCCGACTTAAGCGGAAATCCGGGTTACGTCGCCAGCGTAGGAACGGAACTCGTTCATAACCCGAGGACCTGTATTAGCAGTAATCAGATTATGAGAAATCGGATTAACAAACCTGGATTTCTCCTCAATACTCCAGTGTGTTCCTGCATGTACACAGGTTAATCTGATTAATTCAGTATTTTACATATGTGCATGTGTTAACACAACTAAAGGCCCATTTATGCTCAACGTTAAATACGGATCCAGAGACGGACGGAGCCCTTCTGTCCATGATCCGCGTTGATTTTGTCCAATTTCTGCACGTTTCCATAAAGCTTATGGATATGGGCCAAACGGAGCAGTACCACCAGAAACCATGGGGGCAGTGTTGCTGTCACTACCCAATACGTAGCTCCAGTGAGGCACGAAGAACAAATAAGAATGGTGGAACTTTTTGAAGATGGGCTGTAGGAGTTGGTGAGAAACTATAAACATCTCTATGATGTTACACTTCCTGGACACTGACATAAACAGAAGATACAGAACAGCTGGGAGGAGATTGGAAGGTTTGATTTGTTTCAATTGTTTTTGAGTTTGTTGTCATAAAGTTAACATCCATGCCAATGTAAAGGACGTATGGAAGTATGTGGACAGTGACGGTAACATCATTTGAAATGGACACATACATTTTCGTACGTAAAGGGAGCATAAATGGGCCTTAAAATGGTAGAAAATGGATGTTACAGAGTCACGCATCAGCGGAAGACAATTAGAGGAGGTTTGATTCTACCATCGCTATGTATGTACGTACTCCGCAAGAGATCCAATAATGAACTGGAGGGTCCAAACCAGGGTTTTCAATCATCGCATTATTCAAGTGCATTTAAATGCATCAGATCTAATCATTACACTTATCTGATTACTCCCAGTTATGGGATTTTTATGGTTATGTAAACAGGCTCAGTGTTGAAGCAGCCAACCCACCAACGCTGCCATCTCTACAACCCCATGAAGTCCATCAAAATAAGAAAGAGTCCAATTCCAGGGGCATTTTAATGGATTGGTACAGCTTCCATTACTCAGCTAGCTCAAACCGACAAACGCTACTGGTCCTGAATTCTCACTGGGGTTAAGATGTGACTTTTTGTGTCCACTCACCATCATTAAGGTCCTGCAGCAGGTTCTCCTGTCCAGAGAAATCCAGCTTGACTTTGATGCAGACAGTGAGTGTGACAGCCTGGCCCGGCTTCAGAGGCATGTGAGACACAGCGTCCTCCAGGTCCCAGCTCAGAAACTCTCCAAACACTTTCTCTGCACACACACATTAAAAAACAAGCAGACAAGAAAATTAAAAACAAATACAGTAATTACAAAAGCAGAGCAACGATACCTGCTGGGATCAAAACTGGGTGACCTAAGGATTGTTTTAGAATTTTTGGATGCTACATTAAGATTGGAAGAAATGAAAAACGACACTACTGTGCTTGTAGAAAGCCACAGACAAAAATTCATACTGATCCTGGGATGTGCAGAATAAAAACCGAACCTATGGAAAGAAACCAAATGTTCTTGTATGTACAGTAGTGGGGAAAAAGAGTTCGGACACCCTGAAAATTTCACAGAATCTACAATATAATCATGAAATATTTTCTGAATTTTTTGGGGTGTTTCAAAAAGTGTGGTTGGATGACATAAACACAAATGCAAGTGACTTTTTTGTTTATTGTTAACAAAAATGAAAGAAAACTAAATTCTTGACAGTTTCAACATGTCATGTCCTGGATGTGTTTCATTATTTTGTGGAAACATACAGTTTTGACCTTGATGGAACATGTGGGTTTGGACAATGGAACAATACTTGACAAACATGTGAAACATATTTCCCAAACAGCTATATGGTGATGTATTTGATACTCATTCCAAAGGTCTGGGGTTCAATTCTCATTTCTGGACACCCCATGCATTTGTGATATATTCCACTATGAATCACTGTTACGTCATTAAAGTATCGTTCCATTCTCCAAACCCACATTCCCTTCTGCACATGCTCAGTTCCATCAAAATCAATATTGGATGTTTCAACAAAATAATTAAACATATCCAGAGTATGACATGTTGAAACAATCAACAGTTTAGTTTTGTTATTTTTCTTTGAAACAAAAAAGCAATAATCAGTTGCATTTGTTTGTGTCTGATGGATCCATACCTTTTGAAACACAAGAAGGATTTTAACACAAATATTTCATAATAATATTTAAGATTCTCTTAAATTTTTATGTGAATCTGAAATATTTTTTTTTCCACTTCTGTAAATGCATATTAAACTAGGATGTTTTCACACCTCAATTGATTGGAGCCATTGTCCTGGAACAAGTCTTTGGCTCTCTTTGATTGGACATATGTGAAAGCGGTAATCGCACTACATTTCGTAACAAAACAATCGAGATGAAACTGAGTAGAACAGGTGGTCTCAGCTCGGTTGCCATCACTCCGCAGAGCAGTGCATTTAGAGTGTGAACAGTTACAGTTTTCTCTACCACTCTGAGTACGATACGTTGTCGCAAACATTACCATAAAGCAGAACAGCTCTGTCGAAAAGGTACTGCTGCCACATGTAAACAGAACAGTCGACTAAGGAGCTTAATGAGCTTCATACCTTTTGTCAGCTGTCGAATACGCAAGTGGAGAAAATGAGTCAAATTTGGACGGAGGAAGGGACAGAACGCTTCACTGGCATTTGGGAAGATAAGCCTAAATTGGAAATGCTCAATAACACACAAAACTACAAAGTATTCAAGATTTTCAGTGTGCATATGAAGGAAAGTAGCTTCCACCTGTTTACATGGGCGTGGTGTTGGGGGCGGAGCAGTGTGAACACAAACTCAAACAAGGTGATGCACAACACTGGAACACATAGTAATATATTAATCCCTGAATCTGAACGAAATTCAGGTGTGAAAAAGCCTTTAACTTTTGCAGCTGCTTGGATCCTGGAGCGTATTACTGGTTCTGTTTAGCTCAGTATTAGTGGGATTATCTTATGTGACAAATCTAAAACGCAGTGTCTTCAAATGTGATTAACTTTATTACAAAAAAAACCCCAAACATGTCAGACAAAATTACTTTTCCAGAAATATTTTTTCTCCCTGACTTTCCTTTTTTGCACTGAGCTGAGAAAGGACAACAAAAGGAGCAGCACTATTTACAGCAGGCAGCATTTCATGAAGGCAGTCAGTGTTATTATGTTGCTTGCTTTACAATAAGCTTTGCAGGGCAACAAAGCGTCTGATTGGCCACCTGCCTGTGAGTGCCTCCGCTGCCGTCATCAGACCTGACGCTCTAATTTATGCCTCCAACCCAGTCTACCTGAGACGAATGACTCAGCTGCATGCACTTGAGCCGGCAGCCTTGAATGAATGATACATCACCTGAATAAAGCATAAAGTCTTCTGTCTGTGCAGGTGAGCCACTCCTGCTCATAGGGATTGTAGGAACAGCAAAAAGGGCAGAGTTTAACACAAACACAAGCAGGGGGGGGAGATGCAAGCGCGCCATAAGAACAACAGCTCACATGTCCCTCTCTGCTCGATTCATAAGCAAAACTGTTAAAACCCTCTAAGAGGATGTGAGTGTCGCCAGCATTAAAAAAAGACTTTGCGAACACAACTCTTTAAATATTCATGAAGTCTGAGCTTCTTTCAGTAAATTAAAAAGAGGGAAAATGAAGAGAATTTTTCAATGAAGGGAGAAATTAGAAAAAAAAAAAACCTCTTTTCAATACACCACAGCAGACCTTGTAATTCAACAGGTAGACAGCTACGATTACAGATAACATTATTAACATCACGCTACAACTATGAATCACAGGAAATGGAATCTATGGGGACTGCCCACAGAAATCTCTCAGGTCTTATTTTCAGTATTAACCAGAGATGTTCCCACTCTTGACAATAAAATAATGAGCTTGTGTCACAGTAGATATTAAACCATCTGTATTTCAAAGTCTTTGCTGAACATTTATTCAAGGGTTATCAGATTTTCATCTGCTCGTGCTTTGGATTATCTCCCTGAAAATAATGTATGAGGCAATGGAGTAGAGCTGCAATGATAAAACACAATCATGACTTATGACTCAGAAAGTTCTCTCTGAAACTTAAAATTGTACTTTTTGTGAAACAAGACACAACAATGGATATCTGTCTTCTGGAACTTGTAACTGGCACCTATTAAAGGGGTCATATTTTGCTTTGGTACATTTATTTGGACACTAATAGTTCAAAAAGTTTGAATCAGGTGCTGCAAAACTATCTTTAGATTTACTTTGGCAAAAACCGAGTGGATTTCTACAACCCATTTCAATTCCTTCTTAATTTGTTGGGTCTATAACTAGTTACATCACGACATTGGCACATATAGGGTCAAGACCTACGACCAAAATTTCTCCAATGATGCCATAATTATCAGCGGCAGCGGTTGTAGTCCATATATGCCCAAACTTCAAGCCAATTACCTAAAATGTTCAGTTGTTGGTTGGATTAATGAACACAAGTGGCTGAACAGGACAGAGCAGCACAGTCAACAACCTACATTTAAAGGCCAAGTGCTCAAAACCACCTTTCTACTTTCTGACCTGTCTCATGCACCACAAGACCAAATGAAAGAATGAAAGAATGTGGAAACCTTTCCTCGACTATATTAATATGAATATATCTGCAATAATGACAAGAGCATTTGTATGAAAGGGGATTTTCTTTCTGCTCGGCTTCCATATTCTATGCTGTATCGTGACTTTCATATGTATAGTCTAGAAGAAATGTATACAGGGTTCTCCACAGAAATGTATACTATCCTGGTGCACCCCCCACCCTGGAAGAAACTCTTGTGCTAAAACCTTGCAATAGATGTAATTCCGCGAGATTTCAAAGGAAAAACAACATGGCACTGGAAAACTGAGGGCGTACCTACAAACCTGATGGATTTCAGAAGATTTTAGCAAAATTATCAAGGGAAAATAGAAGAAAAATGCCCTAAATGTGCATGCGCAATACATTCCATTCATGCGGCGCTGCTAACAGGATAATAATAATAATGAACTAGATTTTTACCCAACCCGTGCTTTTCACCCAAAGCGCTTTTTTTGTTGATCAATTATTCATTCGCTCTCACATCCTCCCTCTGGTGGTGGCAAACTACATTTGTAGCCACAGTTGCCCTGGTGCAGACTGACGGAAGCGTGGCTGCCATTTCGCGCCTCCAGCCCCTCTGACCACCACCAAGCATTCATACAGTGTGACACTGGAGGCAAGGACACAACACGAGGCCCAAGACACAACGGCTGACCGGCTGAGAGAGCGGGATTTGAACCGCCAACCTTTTGGATATTGAACGACCCGCTCTACAATCTGCCCCATAACCCATACGTTCTCACACAGCTGAAGAGCAAAGGAGGTGTGTAGTTTAGTGTTCAAAATCAGTGAGTGAGATTGAGAAATGGAAGGAAGGAAGGCAAAAAAGTTCTCTTGTATGGGAACACTTCGGCTTCAAAGAATCTGGTGAGAAGCAGAAGAACATAATGTGTAAGGTTTGCTACAAGGTAATATCTGCACAACACAACAAATGTATTCAACCATCTCAAACAAAAGCACCAAGTCACCCATGACGAATTAATGAAGAAACAAAAATCCGAGATCCGTATTTTTAAGTCTGTAGAGAATCTGACAGGACTCACCAGATCCACCAGTTAGTTTTTTTTTTTTTCTGCAGAAAAAACTATTTATTTTCTGATCACCCCCAGCCTGTGTTTTGTTGTTGTTTTCTATTGTTTTTGTTTCATGTGTGTGTTTAAAAAAAACAAAAACAAAAACCTAATAAGCACATAAAAAAAAAACACCCTTCTAGTGTCATTACTCAGAAATAGGGTTGAAAACGGACCTGTGGAGTTGAATTAATGAATAATTCAGACCCAAGCAGAGCATTTACAGTTTATGTACACTACCAGTGGAAAGTCTGGACTCACCTTCTCATTTGAATGGCATGAGAAGGACCACAGATGGCCAACAAGTCGGCATAACTGGGAACTCCTTCAAGACTTGTGAAAAACATTTCAGGTGACTACCTCATGACGCTCATTGAAAGAATTGAAAAAATACCAAGAATGTGCAAAACAGTAGGAAAAGCAAAATGTGGATGTTTTGAAGAATCTAAAATATAAAACATGTTTGAGTTATGTCACACTTTCTTCAAGTAGATAATTCCATATGTGTTTTGATGCCTTCAATGAGAATCTACTGCACAATGTCAAGTCATAAAAATAATGAAAAACCAGGAGTGTCCGAACGTTTGACTGGCAGTATAGACCACAGGGAAATGTTTTAAAATGTATAATTCCATTTTAAAAAAGCAAAATATCCCTCTTAAGTGGCAAAGAAAGCTACCATGAACTAAAATTAAATGGATAACTTTTTCTTTTTTTTTTTTTTTTACTTTGTCTTGCTCAGATCAAATCATAGAACTCCATATTTAGTAACTGTTTCAAAGTAATGAATGGATTAAAGGATTCAATATGGGTTAAAATGTAAATATACTAAGTGAAATAACATTTAATTTTTAATGAATTGTTTGAAAAAAAAAATCAGATGAAATAGTTTAGAAGTAGAAGTTCTAAATTCCATTTTATCACGAGAAGGTATATCTGCAACAGTGGGTGATTAATTTGAGAACATGGAGTTCTCTACTTCTAGTTTTCCTGTAATGAGGGGAAGTGCCATTCTTACTAGCTGCGCCGTTTGCCTTTAATAACACTTTTTTTTTTTTCAATTTTGCAGAGTAATTCAATGGACTTAGAATGGAGATGGCATAAATTTAACTCGTCCTAAAAGAGAAGTCATGTTGTTAATCAGAAACGTAATTGGTCTAAAGTTGAAATGCAACAGAAGCCCCAGGAAACTTCTGGGGTTAAATGAAAATCAGTGAAAAGGCTGGAAGCTCTGCGCATGGTACCAAAAACCACTGAAGCAACATTAATCCCCTACTTTCTTTTGAAAGGGCTGCAGATTGGAAGGCTTTTTGTCCTTATGAGACATTTAATATGAATGTATATAAAAGTGTTTTAGAGGACAATGAAGCTGAACTGATGTTTGTATCACAAAAGAGCAATACATAAGCAGAGGTGAAGAGAAGCTCTGATGGAAGCTTATTTTGTGCTTTTAAAGGTGGCTCAGGGTACATTTACTCTGCTTTTATTATCATACAATAGATTACTGCTTTGGGGTTTTGTTTTTGTTATCAGTAAAGTTTTCATGAATACATTTTTTTTTTCTTGGAAACTGAGCCCTATCTCATATGTCAGGGCGGCTGTGGCAGTGCTCCAGCAGAAAGAGTAATGTTTTGTTTGTTTTGCCACAGATGTCTTCCTATTGTGTCATCTTTTATTCATTCAGTTCCCACATGGGATGCACAGGGCATCAGAGAGGCCCGCTCTCCACTGTGGCCTGTCTGCAGCCACCACAGCTTACGACAGAGGCAGCCAGGTACGTGGGGAAATGAACAGCACTGACAGTTAGACCTGTCACCGTGCAGAAACAGTGTGTGCACACAGAATGACACTACAGCCTAGCGATCAGACACGTACAGAAAGCACGATGCTAATAAAACAACATGTTTACAGCTAATCGAAGGAAATTAAACCTTCAATGACCATAGAGCAAGAACTGTCCAACAAATCATTTTAGTTCTCTTTTCCTGTTCATTTTGTGCAGCAGTTACAGTAAAAGTCTAAGGATAATTTAACCCTCAAAGCCCTAAACCAGTAGCCTGGCAGGCCAAACTACACATGAACTGTTTAGTCTGAAATCGGACGATTGAGAGAGCTGAAGCCTGTGGATGGATTCAACCGATGTCGCTCAAACTGTTCCTGCACGTAATAGGCCAGTTCTGTGACCAATCAGAGCAACCAACAGTGTGATGTATTCAGAGCTACAAGTGGAGCCAGCTGGTATATTAGACTTTTACCGTAGCTGGTCGGCAAAACAGCAAATCCATGCTTCTTTAAAACGAATGACTTGAGTGCTTCTTTCTGCTCCACTTTCAAAGAAAAGCCCAAATCAAACTCTAACAAAATCGATGACAAAGCCGATTCAAACGAGCACGGTTCGTTAGCCATGTCCATCTTCCTTGCTCTCTATGGTTGTTCTGCTATCTCGCCCTCACTCAGCCCTGTCGTCATCGCGCAAAGCCAGCCCCAACGACTCGCTACACAGACAGAGTGTTTTGATTGGTCCGACATACTTTGTGTCGGATCAACGATGGGCTCCTACCGTGTGATGCTAGACCACAAGCTAGCCAAGAATATTTTCTGCCACTATGTGGTCTAGATTTCTAAGCTATTAAACCAGGGGTATCAAACAGATTCCACTCAGGTCCATGGGATGTCAATGGTGTCAAACTCATTTTAGCCCAATCTGATCACAAGTGAGTTAGACCAGTAAATAAACTGCCAAATGTAACAATACTGTGCCTGTTAAATGTTTTATGCTTTTGTAGATCCACTGTTATCTGTAATGTACATATATAACTGATAAGTTTAGGCATAATATTGTTAAAATCGCATTTATTTTTCTTAAGGAATTTCAGGTTGTTCAAGCTGGAGCATTAGTGACTTTAGATTTTTTCAGAGCAACTTATTTGTCAAAGTCGCAAAGTCGAAGTCCTGTTGTTATGTGATGTTATGTTATGTGACGTGTTATATGTTGTGTTATGTTATGATATGATATATGTGATATTAGAGCCAGATTAAAGGTTAATTATAGCATATCACCGATTAATCAACATCAGTCAATATGTAACCAATGTATTAATTTTTCTGTCACTCTGCTCTTGTATCTGTGCTTGTCGGAGAGGTAGAGGAACAGTGAAGTGTATGCCGTTTCACTTCATCATCACGGACTGCTATCCCCCCCTCGCTCCGACAATTACGGAGTGCCCCCACCCCCGTCCATGTGCTTCCTGTGTACTGCACAATTTCAGTCTGTAGGCACCTGGGTATTAACATTGTGTATTAATTAATGCTTACAGTTTAAATAATGATTTAACAACCAATTTTTATGTCACTATATATAACGTATACCTCACATCTTCCCAAAACTTTGCTCTCCCAAGTATAAAAGCTACTACATCTACAACCCGCAGTTCCCCATACAGCATTTTAAAAATGCAGCTATGAATTCAAATGTGCACCATTGCGTAATATAAGACTTTATCCTGTGTAGATCAATGTTCTTGTTTCATGGATCGGCCAATATATCAGATAACGGCTGATATATTGGATATCGGCTTTGTTTAACCCAAAATATCAGCATTGTCCCCAAAAATCCCATTTCGGTCGGGCTCTATAGGATATGATATGATTGTATCAGTTACGGCAGTGATGCAGTGAACAGGTCAGCCTGTGTCTTCACTTCATGTAAAAAGTTTGCTTTGGCTGAACTTACATTCTAACTACACAACCTCTATCAAATAACAAAGATACTTTTTTAAGACTGCCCTATGCTATGATTAAAACTAAGAACATAGTTTTGGAAAACTTCACAGACAACAGAAAAATACACAAGCAGCAGTCTGGAAGTCCAGTGCACTCCAGTATGTGCTAATTATCAGCCTCCAGAACAAACCAACAATAGTCTGAAAGTGCATGCTCTTTCACAGACAGCTACCCACAAGACACTTTGGTTAGCAACGAACAAGCTCAGGCTCTGTTTCCACACTCAGTACAAGGTAAAGAAACAAATCCTATCCCGTGGGTTTTACTAGCAAATATAAAAATATCAGAAGCTGCAACTTGCACTGGTGGCTACTGTGGATTTTAAGAAGAACAACTACTGCTGCTATAACCACAACTTTACACAGCAAGATGACACGAGATAAAAGACACAGCTCATGACATCAAAGGTCTAATTAATAAGATTGAGATTTAACTAGCCACTCTGAAAGCCAGGCAATATCAGCTGAAACAGACACGACAAGTTTTACCTTGGTGTCAAACTGAAGAACTAAAGCCTTGAAGCTCTTTCCTCAGACACTAGACTGCTAGGTCTGGAAAGAATGTCATTTTTTGGGGCCCTGGAGCTTTGGTCAACAGTGAACATTTGGAGCTTTGCATTTCAAATACAAGATATTGTAGAAGGGAATGACATGTCCTTAGCCAAAAAATATCCACTAAAACAACTGCATCTGACCTGCAACTTTTAGTTTATGAGCAAACTAGAGAGTTGCTCTATGATAATGATAGTAATAATGATAATGAAAATGATAAGAATAAGAACAAGAAAAGCACTCTGAGAGCGCAGACCTCCGCCAAGGTAGTGCTTGTATTTTTTTTTTCAAGGTAGTGTTTGTACTTTTTTTTTAATGTAGTGTTTGTATTTTTGTAAGGTAGTGTTTGTACTTTTTTTTTAAGGTAGTGTTAGTACTTTCCTCCACTAGATGGCAGTGAATGACCTCATGC
>JAQQZY010000003.1:24098265-24109462 GCA_030068375.1 Ostorhinchus rueppellii
TGAAACAGAAATAATGGGCCTCATGCAGCAACATTCTCTTAAATTCTTCTTATAATTTATTTTGTTTCTTTGCTCAGTTGCTTCAGACTAACGTATTTTAAAGAAGTGTCTTCCATTTTATGGATAAACGTAGGCTTTAAATCACAGGTAGAACAGATCTCAGAACCAGTCATGAATTTATTTCATACATTTAAAAAAAGGCTAAACTATAAGAAAATCACTGAATGTTATAAATGTGTTCAAATTGCTTGTAAGAGGTATTTGTTGAATGTGGCTCAAAAAGTCAAGTCAAAGTCAGCTTTATTGTCAGTTTTGTTATGTACACTGTATATAGAAAACGGAAATGACAAAACTATAAGGCCCCACAGTGCAAAATGAACCAGGTAGGAAAAAAATTGAACAGAGTATAACTATGCTATAAACAATCCACAATATAACAATAAATAGAGAATATAACAATAAGCAGCAGGGGGTTGAGGAGACAATGGGGCAACAGTCAAGCTAAACAGATGATGTATTGTTAATAGAAGTTACTGAATTAAAGTGACAAGTTACGTATATTAATATGGTAATATTATCATCATCATCGTTATTATTATTATTGTTATTAGCGCATTGACTCGTCAGGATCCATGGATGATAGTTTTTATGCTGTTGTGTATTTGTGCATGCTGTATTACATTTGTCCAGCAGTCAAAGCCCAAGCATTCTGGACGTAGCAACGTGATTGCAAGGCTATTGTGTTCCAAAATTAGTAGCATCTGCCAAAACACTGGTCCTATCAGCTTGATGTTTTCACTGCTCTGTTCCTTGACCAAAACTACTTAAGTAAGTCAAACTGCAGCAGTCAGCTCTGTCTGGATTTTGTGTGAATCCCCAGACACATACACACACACACAGAGGCCACTTGGCTTTTATAATATAGATTATATAAGACAAGAACTTCAGAGGTCTGAGATGAAGGCTTGATGTGTTTTCTATAATGTAACCACAGCATTGAAAGCAGATCTTCAGTCATTAATCAAACAGTGATGTGTAAAAATGTGTTTAAAAAGCTCTCCCTCACATTTTGATTAAGATGAGAAATGCTTTTCAGAATCCCATTTGTTGAAGCATCGTTAGCTGATGGGTTTTTCCCCCACCGTGGGGAGTCCTGCTGAGATTTTAACACTGCTGTCAATGATTTGCGACTTTGCTGCCAAAACTCATTCAGAGAGTCTTTAACATGTGAATACGTGACTTCACATATTTATGTCAACATAAGTTTACTCTGATTTGACTTTATACAATTTACACCAGTCATGCCTGGTATAAACCAAACAATAACTAAATTATAACCTAATTTATGAGTTTTAAATGGGGTGTGGGATTAGGAATCATCCATCAGAGGTCAAATTCTGATCAAAACACATAAAGCTCAGAGTTTTAAGAGCTCTTGGAGTTTGTTCTTAAACAAATAATGAAGGAAGATTAACGTTTCTGCTCACAACTTGAACACAGATCTGATTATACATGCAAATCATCAGTGCTATAACTTTAAAATATAATTAATACACCGTCTGAGGCAAAACTAAATTAAGAACTATTGAGAGTTTTCAAATGAAGGCCAGATGAAATAACTCTAAAAAGGTTATATCTGACACTTTATTAAACATTCTGAAAAAGATGCTGAATAGTTTCAGAACTGTAAATGGTTTTACTGCTGTGAAGGTCTGAGACATTTTCATTTCAGTAGATATTTATAATAATAAACCTTTGCAGGGCCAGGGGTTCACACCAACAATTATCCAGCATTTCAATGAATTATATCCTATTACAGGGTGCTTGCTCTTAGTCCAAATAAAAATTCCAGACTTTCTCATAACTGCTATTTTTTTTTCCCTCAAGACCTTTTATACTTGTGTGCCTACTTTTTTGGTTGAGATTGAACCTGTTGTGCGTAGTAACAAAGTTCCTTTTAATAAATGTTCGAATGAATGAACGCATAATTCATAGCAAATTATGTTCATCTTCAAAACATATTAAAATGACAAAACACAAACAAGTTTCACTAGAATCATTCCAGTATTGACCAGTTAGTTAATTCATATCCAATTTTTATATGTTTTTTCATGCATTTCTTATTTTACAAGATTATGTGCTTTGAGCACACTCTAAAATTCAACTATTAGAGAAACATCTTTACATACTTTATTAAGACTTTCACACAAAATTCCAGACTTTCAAGACCTGCTCAAGCATCCTGTGTTAAAAATGTATTAATAGACCAAAATACATTAAATATCAGTTCATTCACAAATTTGAGCTGTAACACTCAATTGGGTCAATACATCTTCATGTAATATCTTCAGGTCCAACATCTTCTCAGATGTCGATCAAAGGTGTTAAATAAAACAGTTTGATCTGAAATAATGGCAAAAAATGAGAAATAAAGGGAAAAAACTTCTATATTTAAACCAAAATGGTGATTCAGTGTAGGGTAATGGTCCAGGAGGGTTTTCTTTTTATATCAACCTCCCTTCATCTGGTGGGTTTTGATATCCAGGGGATGCTTATCGTTCACCATGACCAACAGCTGAGAAGTTAAATTAACAAGGTACGTGTAATAAAAATAGTGGGAAAAAAAAGTAAAGGTGCTTGAAAAAAAAAGAAATGAGGAAATTCAGGTTTTAGTAGGAATATGTACTGAACCTTTACAACATTTATTTCTCATTGACAGTTCTCCATTTACAGTTAAAGTTACATTTATGACTTTTTAGGACCTTTTTAAAAACTACTTAGAACGGACTTTAATGTCCATTTCACATCCCATTTCACGGCCATACTGCCAAAACTTTATGACTGCGTTGCACTGAATGTTTTGTGATCATTTCTGCAAAGTTAGCAATAGTTGGTTCCTAATTTCAGTATAAATTGTAGGTTGGAACAGGTAGAATGAGTAGGACTAATGTTACTTTCCTTGCAGCTTGGACATTTTCCAGACACATTTCAACACAATACAACCAACAAGTTTATGGAAACAATATGTAAGACCTACCCTGTCAAAGTCTGTTAAAGAGTATTTTAAGGTGCAAAATGCCACTTTATAGATTCGAGATTTTTAAGCCTTAACCCTCCATATACATCTTCATTTATACTCGTGTGTCATAAGCATGAAATAAACAATTAAAGCTAATATTTATTCCTATGTGGAAAAACACTGTGGACAGCTTTGTACTGGAGGCAAAAAAAAAAAAGAGTTGTAAGAAGTCAGTGGAGCAGTGGGCCCAGTCAGATGACCCAAGAGACCACACATCACACTGTCATTCTATTTGTTTCATGTGTCTGCTACGATGCAACTCAAACACCAGAGAATAAAAAGATTTTCCACATCAAAAGCTGTTCAAGTGTTTTACTCTACAGGCCTGGCCTAAACAGTGGATTTTGCAGCAGCTCTGCTGTCAAAATGATTTACAACAGCCCTACAGGCTGCTTTACCTGTTCTGTTCTGTTCTGCTACTAATTTAACCCATGGTTTTGCCTCTCATGTTTTCTATCTTCAGTGGGTTGAAAATTTCTTTTTACCTCACAGGTATGTAAACAAACCCAGCTGCTGTGCTTAAGTCAGAGCAGATTTACTTTTCGACACTTTGACAATGTAGTGATTCACCAAACAAGTATGGCCTTTTTCCTTCTTCCAAAAGTGCTACCGTGGATATTTCAAAGTTGTCGTTGTAGTTCTCATGTCAAGAAATCAATAGTTTTGGCAAAGCTTAACCTGAGTGTTGAGCAATGTTGGAAACTGGTTTATTCATAAAAAAAACAAAAAAGTGTTTACAGCCCCAGTCCTGATCTGATTCACAACCCAAAGAGATACCAATATTAAATCCCATGAATTATTAAAGTAGGTTTAAATTCTGACTTGCAACCAATTCATGCAAATTCTGCTCCTCTGAATCCAAAGATCCCTCTCGACAGGTAACATGACTGAACACAGTCACCAGGGATAGCATCTCCATCACTAAGGCTAATGCAGTACATGTCTAAAGCATGAGCCCATACATCAGGAACATTTCACTAGGAAAAAAAGAGGTACAATAAGTCATTATTTTACCTGATAAATACTATATGAGTTATTACTGAATGTAGTATAAAATGTTCTTAAGATTCCTGTAGCATGTTACTATAATTTAATCTGCATTAATGATCTTGAAATGAAATGATCAATGCCATGCTCAACATAATCATCCACTGTTGTTCATTATTTAACTCCCATAATGACTATGGTTTAATATTAGTTTTCTGACGAGGACAGACTTGCTTGCAAATTTGAATACAGGACCCTCAGGCTGACGTGTTGGACATGACCCTAAAGTTAAGCAACCACATCCATCTGTCCAGATCTTTAACCTCTTTGTTCAGATCAACACTGAGGTTCCATCGCTGTTATAAAGTAATTTGTCTTAAGACTTCCTGGCACCAGAAGTCTGTGTGGAAACTTACTGCATTTTTTGTGTTTTAGGCTGAGCAGGTAGCATGTGATATATCTATGGGGCTCTTACTCCATATCTGTTTCGACGTTCCACAAAACTGGCCCCCAAAGTTGTACAGCCCCTACATGCTCTATAACATGGTACTAGTAGAAACAAAGGGTCTGAAATTTCTCATATGTATAACGCTTATGAATATTCAGCATATTTATTTGATCAGCACTCCTATTTTGAGAATTAGTCTGAGCACATTATCACTGCAAAGTCTAATCCAGTTGTCTCGCAAGACTCAGCTAAACTTTAATGCCATCTTCTTCCAGTCATTGAACGTTAGATTCTTTCGTTCATCCTCAATGTCTGTTGATGATGCACACACCATTCTATGGTAAAAGCTCACAGTCTTAAATGGGTTGTTTGGTTTGCTTCCTTTGAGGCCGATAGTAAATCATAAATTACCTAAAAACTGGCATTTTTACTTTCTGTTTTTCTCTGTGTACTGCACTTCAGCAAGCATCTCATTTCTGCTGCTTTGATTTGAGAACAAACAACACTTGGCCTTTTCCTAAGTCCTCTGTAAAAAGTCTCTGACAAAAGGGAAAAAAAGACTTTAAAAAAAAGCCTGAAACTTGCTTTAAACTAGTCCTTTCCTGTTCTGTCTCCTGTTACATTTTTCTAACACATCTCAGCCTCTGTACCAGCCTCAAGTTCTGTTTGTGTGAAACTTGGCTATGAGAATTGGCCACTGACAGCAGTGGAGTGTAGAGATCCTGGCTATTTCCGGTGCAGAGGCATAAAAATACACACAGAACACCACATCTTGTTCAGGATGCAATATGTGAGCTATCGACCACCAACTGATGTTGATGTGTGGATAAAAGCTGGTTTAACTCCTTAACACCTGAAATGATTTCCAACAGTGGAAAAAAAAATGTTGACTTGCAGTTTTTCTTTCAAGTAGATAGTATTTTGGTTGCATTTTGGAGGGGGGGGGGGGTTGATCATCAATAGGTGTCAAGGGGTTAAGCAACAATATCATTCTCTTCAAACCTAAATTAATCTGTCACTGAATGAATCAACTGGCGTGTTTGTCTGGAGTCAAAGTTAAATATAAAAACAAACAAACAAATGGAGAATGTAGTACAACAGTAAATCTTAAAAATACTGTTTTTGTCATGGGAATCTGGTGGCTTTGAATTAAGACAGCTCATCATCAGAAAGGAAAATGTTTCTTTTTTTGTTTAAAAAAAACAAACCACACAACTTTTCCCTATGCAGATGAGAATGCAAAACCAGCTACTAACACTCACAAAGGGCATGTCGGGCCAGTTGGTAGCAATCTTATACAACAAGCGTGCATAGTGGATGTTTTCAACCCCATACTGGAAACTGTCCCACCAGCTAATGGGTCATTCCTCCCTCATCCTAAACTGTTATTTCTGACTTTTGTTTTGTTTTTAAACTATGGAAACAAGACCAAGTAATGGAAACAGTAGACGCAGAGGATTTTGGTGAAGTGATGTAGCAATGGCAGGGGAACACTCAAACACCTGAGTTGCTGCTAGTGACCAAAAGCATCAACTGATCTAAAATATTGAATAACTTATGAACCACCAATCCTTTCAATACATTTAATGATTCAGGTAAAATACAGTTTTTCAGCCTTTCCTTGCCATCAGATATGACCCATTTGGACATAAAACCCACGTAGTTTGACAGGTCACAGAGGGTTTTTTGCCACAGTTTTCCCTGTTTTGATATAATAACCTTTGAAATTACTCTTGAGTTTTATGAACATCTACATGATGTACAGTACATTAGGCACTGAAGAATACATGATTTTCACTGAAAAATGCAGAGGATGGTGATGAATCACATTGGGAAAGGTTAAAAGTAGAGAAAAATTCATCTGAAAGTCACTACAAAATACTTATGGGTCTCTAAGGGTGAAAGTGTAAACTTGTAACTGGTAATAGGGCTAGCCAAAGGTAAATAAGCTGGTATATTTGCAAATTTGTTGTTGCTGCTGCTGCTATGGTTATAAATGTAGGTGCCTCATGCAAAGTAACGGGGGGCATGTATGAATCCAAGTGTGACACCACCATTTGCAAAGTTGGGAGGAACATAAATTGGAGTTTTTAAAAAATCTTCACCTTGGAAAAAAGTCTCTTTTCAACCAAAAATTTACATGTAGATGAAAAAAGTATCTGTTTTGCAAAATATTCACATTAGTGTGGATGGGGCATTAATCTTACAGATGTCATTTGTCAGGCAGTAAACACCAAAATTTGCAAGTTGTAGCTTTTCAGAAGTGGAGTTTTGGTGTGGATCTGTGTCGCATCTGAAACTAAACTCAGTATCTATAGGTTTCTCAGAGCTTTTACACTTTAATATTTGATCAAAGAAATAATTGACTGGATTGACTGATAACAAATCTAATCTTCAACTGTAGTGTGAATGTGATTCATTTACAACACATATACAACATATATAATGATTGTATGAGCACAGTTTCTGACCGTGGTAGTGAAGTGCTGAGCTGAAGACGAGGCAGGGAGGGAATGACCTCGACCAAACAACCACTAGTCTTGACGTTTGGGAGACTCTCCAGCAGACAATCACTGGTCACACCGAACACAGACGTGTGATAACCTGGGTTAAGACGAAGACAGAAAGTACAGAAGGTGACACTAAAAGACAGAAAAAGCAGTTCTGAAATTGAGTTGACTTTTACTCAAACATATGCAGCAGAGCATGTAGCTCATTATTTTGTGAAATAGAGAAGTGAAATGGTTTCTGGCTGGACTCACCATTGACAGTGATGTTGCCAGCTGTACGCGGGACGCCAACCAGAGTGACGGGGTACAGGCCAGATTCAGCGGGCAGAGACAACGCAGCAGGCAGGGACTCAAACTCCACTCCAGAGGTCAGTAAACCCTGAACGCCACATGAAAGGATGGGACAGGATTGGCATATATCAAAAACCTCACTTTCATCAAAGCAGAGAGGAAGAACTGTATGCCTCCTGATAAAATTATTCTAACATTGGGATAAAATATATTGTAGAAGCCTTCAACGTATATCAGCAAGCATTAAAGCAGCCCATATCTGTGAAATGTTTCCTGAGAGCTATAATGAGAAAAAGTTTTCCAACTTCAAGTCTACTTCAGCAAGAATAAAGGTGTAAGAACCTATATTTTCGGCACAAAAACACCCTAGTGGGGATATGCAAAGGTAAACCACTGAGAAAATAAGCATAAAAAAAACTCTATAGAAATATTTGTATGAAGAACAATAAAAAGTGGTGACAAAACTTTTACAAATCAAATCAAAAGAGTTCAGTGTGAAGTTTCTATCCCACTGTTTTATGTGATTCATCATCTACCCATGACGTCGTGGAGATTAAATCTCACTCAGCATGACATGCCCATTTCCACTGGAGAAAACTGTTCACTGTGGAAAATGGCCATTTGAGCCACAAGAGCCTCCAAAGTGATTCCAAATAGTGTAAAACCTACAAATGGCAACACAGAAGGAGGAGGAATCACAAAGGTTTCAGAGCAGAAGATGTAAATCCTGTGTTTTTCTATGTACTGAGCTGGTCTCGGTCCCATAATGGCACTTTTCCTGAAGAAGTGTTTGGTTAGATTTCAGTTAGGCACAAAAACATGATGTGGAGCTGCCTTGAAAAAGTCAACACATCTGAAGTGGGTATTTGAAAGTAAAAGTAAGTCTGGTCTGCGCCAACAAGGAGTCATTTTTAGAACTGAAATCACAGTCTGACTTTGAATTGTGTTACAACAAAAACTAAAGCTTAAATTTAAGGTCAAGGTCACATTTACAAGAATGTTACTGCTGTGCAAAGGCATAGGTAAAAATACAAGTTCTGGTAAAACGAGTAAAAATATATAGAGATATAAGATGTATTAAAACTGATCAAAACAGATAGACAACAAAAGGATAAGTAGTATCTAAACACACAACCTGGAGAAAAAACAAAACTTGCACACTTGTATTAAAAGCAAGTGCAAAAAGGTGCTCCACTATTTACTAAGGTTTCAACCAAGTGTGTAGTTTTGAAGACTGAGACAGTAAAATAAATAAAAATAATACTGTCTTTGTGTAAAACTTGATGTAAGTGATAACTGGCTAAATAAATACATCTGAATCAAAACATCCTATTATTCCTAGTTACGGACCAACACCAATTAAGCAGTTCAGTCTTAAAACTTGCACTTCAAAATGACTGTCTTTTATCTAAAATGAGCAAAAGGCCATCAAGTTCCTCAGGAAAAGTTGAAGGACAGACACAACCCAGTGTTTGATGATGGGCTGAATTTCATTTTACACTGGTTCAATAAGAAAACCGAACTTTTACAGCTAACATCTGTCTATTGAAAAGCAATTCCGTAACAAAATGTCAGAATTCAGCATATATTTTCACTTGGATTCAAGGGGAAACTAAAGGAATTTTGATGGTCAAGGGTCGAAAGTCACAACCATGATGACCTTCTGTCTTCCCATTCTTTTGAGCACAATATAAAAAAAAAAAAAAAAATAAGATACAGAATTAACCTCCGCAATTTCTGAGCCCAACTGCACCAAAGATGAACAGATTACTAATTGATTATTGGTGGCCAAGGGTCAAAGGTCAGAGCCACGTTTGCCTCACAAAACTCAATTTTGACCTTTACTTCTGATAAATGAGAAGAAAGCAGGAATAGATTATACTGTAATGCAAGGGTTAGAGAATGTATGTGGTAGAAGTTACTGGTTGCTGACTTACTGTGCTGTGGTTCACTTTTACAATTTTAATTGGTGACTACATTTACCCATCACCTATGATTGGTTGTTGGGAAGGAGGAACTGAACATGTCTGGAAAGTACAGTGGCCCCTCGTTTATCTCAGAGTTACCTTCTAAAATAGCCCACAATAGGTGAAATCCACCAAGTAGTCAGCTTTATTTTTTACAATTATCATATATGTTTTGAGGCTGTAAAACCCCTCACCACATACTTTATACACTTTTCTTAAACAGGCATTAACATTTTCTTACATTTTTCTCCTGTTTAAACACTCTAAAAGTTCAAACCTTAGTAGATTTTTAAAAGTACAGTATTATAGAATGAAAACAAAGATCAAAATCTGTTTTCTGCTCTTCACTGTCATGATTGTCATCACCATCAGCAAAGGTTTCATAAAGCTTTGTAACTTTTGTGCGGATGGTGTTGGTATCCAGAGTAATGTTCTTTTTCCTGACAGTCATTGATCCACAAAGCTAAAGCAGACTCCATCCTTATGATGCTCTTGTTGCAGACAGTTACAACCACTGTTCAAATTACGGGGGTACTCAGGGGATCCTGGATCCCCTGAAACAGACATCAGATCCCACGAAAACATGATTTGTTGGGGGGTCTCTAAAATATTGGCAAAATTATGTTTATTGACATAGCAATCGTTTGTAGCGGGAGGCATTTGCATATCCAAAGTGCTGTTGCGTTTATCAAAGAGTAAATAAACTAATATGACAACGACTACTGCATTACTGCCAACTAGTTTGTGTCCCCAGAATTTTCCAATGAGTTCTACCCATGGTGCTGTGGATCAGATGTGTTGAGGAGCCTGCCCGATTTTTTCTTGCGTGTGGTATCATTGTTGACGCGAGGTTGTTTTTGCACATGCCAATGTGGACATGCTTTCCCCTCATGACCCTATGACTTAACCCTATAACAGACGCCCTTTCACTCAAAAATTGCAGGAGGAGTCATACATAGAAGAACCATTTACTGTTGGCATTGTAAAGAGTGTTGTTTTTCATTGTTGGTCTCAAATGAAAGCTGACGGTCTCTGCTTTCAAACGGTATGCGGTTTAAGGATCGTACGTGTTTGTACATGCTGTGAATCATGAATTAAAATCATAATGAAAATAAATTTATCAGGAAACAACGACCCAGTGACTGTTAAAGGGTTAAGACGCAATGCGTGTATGGAGGTGTGGAGCCTGTGTGCGCAAGTTGGCTTCTCATGTGTTTGTAAATCCGCACTCTGAGACAAGCACAAGCGTGCAAGCCCCCCCCCCAAAAAGGGCCCCTCCGAAAATCTCAGCATAGTTCAAACACTGGTTACAACCCTTTTTGCATCCTTGTTAAAATGTATTGCTGCTGTCGTCCTTATGTTATTTTCCTCCTTCTTCATGTAACGGACAAAAGATTCATTTATTCCGTAATGGCGCCTCTGCATGTCCAGAAGTCCAACTTTTTGTGTGATAGTTGGCATCTCCTAGCATCTTTCTCTGCCTTTGTCGGTGCAGAACATTTTGTCCAGGAGAAAACTCGCAAACACACAGCATTTCAGAGTCACACTGCAAGTGATAGAACATTTATGTACTTTTGGCAAGACGAACATATTCTTTACTGTACAGGAGACACAGCACGGAGGAAATTGATTGTCAACGGTCTACTATCCCTTAGCCAATCAGGACACAGAACACAGTGCGCATTCATAAAACAGCGAGGCTGCGAAAAGTGGACCGCGTTATAGTGAGACAACTTTACCCTGCATTTACCCATTAGTGAGCTACACCACCCACATGAGGCGCCCCCACCACATCATATTATTTAAATAACTGCCCACCAAGTTTTTCTCAAAGGACAAAAAAAATGCTCTCCTGCTAGCTAACAAGTCATGTTTAATGAAAGGATGCAGAAAAGCTAAAAAAAAAAAAAAAATT
>JAQQZY010000003.1:24134512-24144600 GCA_030068375.1 Ostorhinchus rueppellii
GCCTTCGCCCTTAAGTAGCTGGGATAGGCTCCATGTGACCCCCGTGACCCTAGTGAGGATAAAGCGGGTATAGAAATTGAATGAATGAATGAATGTCCAATAAATATGTTAATGTGTCCACAAAATGCAACTTCATAAATAAAGAATCTGTGCCAAAAACCCTGCAGTACCACATCAGCGATAGAGAATGTAGACTGAGGAGGATAAGACAGTAAAAAGAAAAGAGGCAACAGAGTGAGATAAATCTGGACAGAAGACGGAAGGACTGATGGAATAAAAAAAACAGTAGGAAATAAGTAAAATGAGTCACTCCCCCTGGGTTATAGCTTTAGCAGTGCCAGTGAATGCCATATTTGTCCTTTTTTTCTATATCTGTTTGCTCACAACCGATTTTTAGAGCACAAGAAGTACTGTATTTGCACTTTTATGTGCATGAAAGATAGACTTTATGCCAAAATAGTTGTCTCCAAACAAAGACACAGAAATAAACCCTGTCATAAGCACACATTTCTTGTAGACATTAAATCACAAATCATAAATACAGATGCCTCTATTAAAAGCATTATATGCTGTGAGTTGGTGCTGAAATTCATTCATGGGCATTGCCTGGAAAGCATAGGTCTGCGCAAGGCCACCCTTAGCTTTCTTGTTTTTGCAGGGGGGTTGAAATGAGTATACAAATTCAATTCTCACTATTTGCTTTTCCATTGACCCTCAAATTGTGCAAATATAATTTGTACATAAAAATTTACCTCATGGAAAAACAACAATTTTGGCAAAACTAATTTTTTGATTAAAAGTTTTTGTGTTGGCAAGAGGTGTTTTTTCAAGCATCGTGCATATGGTATTTCACACAAAACTGCAATGGAAAGACCTTTTTCCATAACTAGAGTCACATGTATTTAAAAAAAAAAAAAAAGGATGTTGACAGATGTTACAACAACCGAAGAGGAAGAGTTTTAAAAGAACAATGGTGTGGTATGTGTGGACACTCCAGGAAACCAAATAAGTTTTTAATTTAGGACGGGATAGAGGGGTAATATATAACAATAATGCATATACCTTTGAATCAACACAATATTTACATTTGTTGATGTGTTTGCAGCATGACTTCTCGTGTCATTTTGTGATAGATAAATAAATAAATCATCGTATTTGTGATTTAATGGAAAATCTGACTTTACACACTTGTGTTTTTTTGACATTTAGTAAATATCGTTAACGTTTTACGCATATGTCCAATGGAAAAGTGACTATTGTCTTTACTTAACTAAAAAATACAGGAAACGTGTGCAGCCTTAAAAGACACACAAAAAACTGAGGTAAATGTGTTCTAAAGGTTAAAATCACTATTTAGTGTGAACCCTGACCCCAAGAAGCAGCACAAACAGCAATAAATATCTGACATGTTGAATGAAACCTGGTGTAAATCATCAGAAATGTATGGAATAAATCTCATATTGTCTGAATAAAAGGGTTAAAGACATATTAAATATAAAGGGAGTTCACACTAAATACTATCACTTTGGTTTTTAGAAGCTGTTTTTCCTGATATTTGTTTTGACTGCTGTGCATACTTCCCATATATCCAGATTGGATCTTAATGGAGAGACTGAGAAATGCACATGTGGGGTCTTTAGAACTTTACTAAACCAACAAACCTAATGTTGGCCCAGGCCTTTTGAACACTGCTGTGCATGCATGACAAGATGTTGCTTATTGGTCAGGATCATGACAGATTTTAAGCACTGTAAGCATAGTCTGTATATAATTAGCGAATGGAGGAAATGTGACGATTAGTGACAGCAGGAAGTGACCATATTTGGACAAAACTGGAGGAACTACAGGAATGTTGAGGGTCAGAGCTGTGAGCTGATGCTAATGCTAAGCACTAGCATAGAGACTCAGTCAACCCATAAACATTAGAAGCATCGCATCTGTCTTTTCAGTGTAAACTATTAACTAGAAATTCAGTGGAGCGGTTTGCATGTGTTTTATTAAACAAACAATAACTCTGAGGGTCCGGCTAAACAGGCAAAGGAGCTTTAATACAAACATGTTGATCAAAACCTGAGATAAAATAGAGACGGCTCACCATCACTTCTATAAACTCTAAATGAAACAAATAAGATGAGAATGGTCACTGACTTAATATCTTTAGAGAGAAAATCCAGTGCAAGTGTAAGGGAGGCTGCGAGTTTTGGAGCCAACCCCAGCACCATCCACTGGTATTACAACTTGTAGAAATTTCCATTTTTTAGAGTCAGGGTCCCTACCCCTTGGTCTGGAGCATCTTTTTTTTCTCCACACCAATTTCAGTTTGACTCCCAATATCCAACATTATTCAGTATACATTTGACAAAAAAAGAACGAAAAGCACTTGACCCCTTCAAATGATAAAATCCAGTGATTCTGCCAGGGGCATTTCCACCCTAATAAATGGCGGATGGCGCGAGAGATCTGTTCAGCCGAGTAAATCAATAATTCCACCCTTCTGAAGCAGTGACTAGATATTTTTCACCTCCCCATTCTCTTGGCTAACAATACTGGAGCCAAAGAAAGCACGACAAAAAGTCCTCTGGCAAACTGTGCAGTCTATTCAAGACCAGCCAAATGCATGGCTTGCGGTTAGTCAGCCTTGTCTGTAGTAAAGGTGATGTGTAATAACATCTGCTCAAGCGTCAAAAGAAAACATTTCCACACTTAACAAAAAGGCAGCTCTTAACAGTATTCCCACCACTAAAGGATCTCATCTCACAGTGCCAACCATCAAACAAAAGAAGGGACAATAGATGCCAGAAGAAAGGCAGTATGGGTAAAAGTTTGCTCTGACTCTTTAGGGGAAACTGAATTTTCAGTTCTTGCTGCTTTCTTCCTAAACAGTGTTTGCAGTTCATCTTTCCTTGCAGTGCTTTTCTTTACATTACATTGTCAGAAGGGTGACTGAGCATTTATTAACCAGTCAACAGTGAAATTAAGCTCGCATCTATGCAAATTAAAGTGACAGTAATGAGGACTCAGGCATTCTGACAGCATATTTTGTAGGTTGCCATGAAGCTTCTTCCCACTTTATCTGCAGAGTTCTAGCGCTGTTTGTAAAGTGGCAGGTGTAATATTTTAACTGCTTCACTGGAGCTCCTTGAAAAGGTATATTACATATAGTGAGTACTGTGTGATGTTGAGGACAATCTGTGAAGGGTAAACAACGCATTGATCAGTTCCCTGATGATGCTCCATAACCACAGTCTTTGAGGCAAACTGTGACGCACAAAATGTTCTGTTCATTGATGTGTCTCTTGTCTGCTTTTCCCCCCAAAAGAGAGAGTATGTCTAGACTTCTTTGGTGCACAGATATGCTTTGAGTCAGCTAGTGTTTGA
Organism: Ostorhinchus rueppellii; assembly: GCA_030068375.1. NCBI lineage: Eukaryota > Metazoa > Chordata > Actinopteri > Kurtiformes > Apogonidae > Ostorhinchus > Ostorhinchus rueppellii. Next base: position 24,137,891 of record JAQQZY010000003.1, read on the forward strand.
CACCGTTGTCTCTGGATTTTCTCTGTTACCTAACAGCTATTAGATAGTTTTCCAATGTCTGTAACCTAAAAAAAAAAGAGTCTGTCTATAAGGTTGAGATGCACCACTGCCTGGAACTGATCCCATGTCATGAAGCAGAAAGGATTTGTCTCTTATGGACCCTTAAAAACTTTTTCTTCCCATTGGAAAGGTAAGGACAAACAAGCTTTTTATCCCTGGAATTATTGCCTTGTATTTGCAGAATTTTCCCTTTATTCAGTCATCTACATATCCACTAGCTGGGCCATATTCATTGCTGTACATAATGTACATGTGTATTTGTGTATGTATGTTTTCTGTATTATACAGGGGTGGAGAAAACCCTTTCTGGACATCCCATGTATATGTGATATATTGCATTAAGAATCCTTCTTAAGTCATTGAACTCTAAGTATTGTTCCATTCTCCAAACCTACATGCTCCTTTCTGCACGTGCTCTCTTTTACTGGATGTTTCAGCAAGATCATGAAAGACATCCAGGGCATGACATGTTCATTTTAATTATTTTTTTCTAATTAACAATAAACCAAGAAAATAATTTGCATTTGTTTGTGCCTTTCTAATACAGCAACACCTTTTTAAACATAAAAAATATTTTCCACAAATATTTCATGATAATATTTGAGACCTTATACATTTTTCAAGGTGTCTGAAAACTTTTTTCCACCACTGTATAAGCAAATGTCAATACACACAACACCTGTTGCACTGTCTGTTAAGTAAGGGGAAGAGCTTCCTGACCCTTCAATCAAGGGTCAAAGAACAGAGTGTGTTGCATAATGTAAAGCCTGAGACAAATTTGGGATTTACATCAATCACCACAAACAAATATGCATCTTTGTGCATCTCCTTGGGTCATACCTTTTTTTCTTTAGTGCCTCTGTGTACCACGATTTTCTCTGACTTCCTTTACCTCAATCACAGTGTTTTTACAGAGGCCATTTTAGTCATTCTGAGATACTTTACTGAAATTCTTACCTTGATCCACTAACATCACTAGTTCTAACACAGGGAGGTCCGTAAGCTTCTCCTTGGTTTGCTTTTTCAAGCCAATTTGTGATTGAAACACATGTAACACGTACATTTACGTTGTGTTTGTCAGATCACAAATACTACCCTCACGGTTGCATCAGAAGTCTGTATACCTACTTTGTGCTGCACTTATGTTTTATTACCCCTTATTGACTGTATAGGTTGAAATAGCCTGGATGTTAGTAGTAGTTTATCAGCAGAACTGCCCGTTTCTGTTTTTTTCTGGATTGTTGCTTCATGTTAATTTTCTCCACTAATACTCCTACAAAAGTTGCTCAATCAATCCGTCCATCCTATACCCCTCCATATCTACACATATCTACTACATTCACAAAGTCTACACTAACATTCATCTTACTTTTGGATAACTAAACAGTAGAATGTATTTTTCCTGACGCAACATTCAGAATGTGAATATGTTACTTCCTGAAAGCCTGCTTATCAGCTGGAGCATGTTACCTTGGTAACCAGCTCATCTCACCTCTACCGGCATCTGTGTGATACTATGGAAGGTACCAACATATAATACTACTACTACCAGATAATGGATTGTGTACACCTTCTGTCATTGAAGATCAGTGCCATGATTGCATTGGCTTATGGACTATTTATACTGGAGAAGTGTCCAGTGCTTCCTTACTGCTGGAATATTTATCCAGCAATAACACGCAATTTACATATTATACTTTTGGACATGCTAAAAAAAAAAAAAAAAAAATCTATCAATGTTTTTTTTTTTCCTACAAATCATTATGTTAATATGGAAATTCAGACACTGTCTATGTTTTTTTTTTATTTATGCAATAAAGACATTGTGAATGTCATTTATTGTTATTTCTAGATGTAATTATTTCTCAACAAAGAAAAGCTTCTAATATTTTAGCACATTTTATAGTATGAATGACAGCAGACAATATACTGAAAATGTGAATGTTTCTCATTTTCAACAATTGGGAGGAAGTGTTTGCATTAAGGTCCACATTAAATACAGGTATAACATTTTTAAGAAAAGATATAGATGGAAAAGTCTCATTCTACATCTTGTCTTGAAATATATTTGTATAGTTTTTAGCATGCCTGTTTAGTTGCTCTGGATCTGATAAGTCAGGTCCAGGTCAACCTTCAAGGTGCTAAAATCGGTTAAAAGTATTCATCATTCAGTTAGGCCTTCAGGTAATTATAATTCAGTACATCTATTCAGTAACTTTACCATGTTACAGAATGAACCATTAAATTTAAGTGAAAAACTAAAAAAAAAAAAAAAATAGTCCCAATCTGAGGTTTACTTCTGAGTTGATATTAAATAGAAATCTTGATCTAAATCAATTAACAGCTGTGGTGTAAACACTTGCATGTAAAATTAATAAGTACAACACATCCCTGCTTGTATTTCCAGTTGGACTATTCAAGTTCTGCTTTTCTCACCTCTGACTTCCTCACAGTAAAGTCTGACTCCCTTTGAACTCATCGTCACACACAGTTACAACAACTAAATTGTGATTATTCCATAATGGCTCTTAATTTCCATTCTATAAACATGCTAATTCAAAGCTGTGTGATGCATATCACGCAATTTAATACAGACTGAAGATCCCAGAGGGTACGAAGGGGCAAAAGTTATAAGAAAACATGCATAATGTAATGATCCTGATTAAATAAAACTGGAGCTTGGTAGCAGTCCTCCGAATCTCTAATGAGGGTTTTTGTGTTTGAAACCGAGGTCGGCAAATGTTATCTAACTGCACCAGATCCCAACAAATATGATGATGAACTAAAAGTATTAACAACGCTTTTATTGAAATGTATGTGAAAGGGCACCAAAAGAGGAAACACTGACAGCTACAAGTTTGGAAATGCACAGCAACAGTGACACAGCCATTGGTATACTGTATTAGTCAAAAAATAACATGTTACCTTTACAAAAACATGTTAAATACGTCAAGCAGACGGATAAATCGGGTATAATAAATGTGCATTTAACGTTTTGAGGAAAACAGTTCACAAGAAATCAATACTAGACTGAATAATGATGTAATAATAATTGATGTTCCCATATACTTTGATGTTGTTGGGGTAGGATGCATGTTTAGAAGCACGTCCTGAATTGACACCACCATCATTCTCTTGACGTTCAATCTTTTTACCTTTTGGGAAATGCCAATCTCAGAAGTGCAGTTAAATTTCTCTATTCTTTATACTATAAATCTTAATGTTCTTTATGGTGCTTGGAAGAGATGAGAGTAAAGCCTCAAAAGCCTCAAATGACAGTATAGACACTAGAACAATTTTCAAAGAGAAACTGCTTAAGTTATACAGTAAAATGAAAACTACTGACAGACAACACACACACACACACCGACAGGTTTATGAATAATTTAGATTTGTCTGGCTGGTGTTTCTAGTAAATAGCCAAGAGCTAAGAAGTGCAGTCAGTGAAACATAAATCATCACAACAATAAACACTATATTTAAAAATACTGACTCCACTGCAGAGTCGAGACTGAGGAACTGATCTGATTGTTCGGGTATGAAAGTGACTGTTCAAGCAAAGTACGTCTAACTTAAAGAAGCATTTTGGCAATTTTACACTTCCTCAATGCAGAGATGTCAAAGCTTAAGATATTGTGATTTAAAGCCCAGAGAACAGAAACAGATTTGGAAAAAAGGATCTATGGTCATGTATGACATTTCTGCTCATCCTCAGAAATGAACACTATGTAAATTACAACCTCCGTACACAGAGTAGGTGGGATGTCGTGACACTATGGGATTATTACATTATTAGCCAGAACAGATCCATAGTGTACCATTTCTAATTACTTTTAAAAGGTGATATCCATGGAACATCTTGACAAATGCTGCAGATGAATTAAAAAGATTGTGGTGGCCAAAGGTCAACACTCTGGAACACCTTCAGGGAATGTCTTCACATTTGAAGCAAATCTTCATTTGGACCCAAGAATGACTTAAATAAACTAGAACTTACTAAGCTAAAAGTCACTTATCATAGGTTAGTTAGTGCTAGTAATGGGGGGGAAAAAATAAGACCAATAGCCCATGTAGTAAACTGGCATGTTCTATCAAGCAAAACTTGAATTTGTGATGTTGTCGGGTTCTGGTGCTATGCGAGTCCTATGGTCTTGATGCAGGAGATCAATCTCCCAGTAGAAGTGGGTAGTAATTTCACCTGAGGATGACTTCGAGCAGGGGTGCCCAACCTTGGTCCTCGTGAGCTACTATCCTGCATGTTTTAGATGTGTCCCTCTTCCAACACATCTGATTCAAATGATGAACCTATCATCAAGCTCTGCAGAAGCCTGATAACGACCGTCAGGTGTGCTGGAAAATGGAAACATCTAAAACATGCAGGATAGTAACTCATGAGGACCAGGGTTGGGCACCCATGACTTAGAGTAAGTGAAAGTCCATATAAAATTGGTGACCTTGAATCGACTCACTCAAGGTCAAAGGTCATGGACCCAAATGAAAGTCCGCATATGACTTCCTATCAGTGCTCAATAGTAGCCATATTGATAACTCTAACCATTTCCAGGTTATAAGACATCAAAACATGGTCTGTTAAAAGTACAGGCAAATTTTTAAATAGTTCAAAAATCAAAATTTCTCACAACTGAACAAACAGACAATGTTCCAAGGAAACAACATAAAACATTTGAACTAAATCTGATAAGTAGTTTTGTCTGAGAAGATGTTTGAAGAACTTGCTAACAAAGATGACAATGACGAAAACGGACACAGCACCTTTCACAATAGCTCATGGCCTATTGGTCAGTGAGCTAAAAAGTGCTAATATAACGGACACAGCTAACTGTACTAATGGTTGTTGTTTTATTATCAACCTCACAAACCCTTTATCAGAACTGAGTGGCCCATTGTGTGTGGACTGTGCCATATAATCAGCCATATCCAGACAGAAATCCACTGTGTTTCTCATAGCCTGTTAGTTGCTTTAGGCAGAATGAGAGAGACGCACTACTGTCATGACTTAAGTGTATTGAGGGATTTTTTTTTTATTTTTGCAGATTTTTCAGAACAAGTGTAACACATTTCATTAATCCGCCCTTTAAGTGCTATTGCATTAAGTAGACTAATGCACACGCTGACACAACTCTGGACTAAAAAAAAGGCAGGACCCGTAAAAATGAAATCGTGGTGGTGGTAACACAAGTGTCAAACTTTTCCACAGCCACTCTGTATCAGCTCCTAACTGTTTTCCAAAGTGCTGGAATTAATAGAAACACTATAAAAACCTGACATATCTACGAGTTGCTATGCAATTATCACGCTATTATTAACCTGGCAGCCAGCTGGTTAAGTGCTAATAAAAGGCTAAATAAAGCACATTATCAAGAAAGGTGCTCGTTCAAATTTATATATGTGATTAAAAAGCCTGTGACGGGAAAGTTTGCAAGCATCGCATCCTGACAATCTTGTGCTTTTAAAAATAGCGCTTAGACTTAGCATTATGCAGGCCTCTGGAGCTTTGGACGCAGGCTGTTGGAGCTGTGATTCAGCACCAGGAGACTTAGTGATGTAAATTACACTGAGGCTCACAATCAGTAGGATGAAAAACCCAATAACCTATATCCCTGAAGAGAAACTAGTCCTACAGTCTCACAAGGGACGAACATCTTTTAGACTGTGTGGGTAAAAAGCAACGTCAGGGAACAATCCAGCAATGGGATGCCTGCGGAGTGGGAGATATTCAGGAATGGTGACCAAATAAAAGCTTTCTAAAGCAGTTAAGCATATGTTTTGGTCTAGATGCACCTCCATGTAACATAAAAATGCATTCATCTGGTCTTAACTTTTGCATATATGAGTAGTATCTTCAATTTCTGTATTACAGCAAAGATTTTCACATGTATGAATAGAGATGTCATATAAATAGATAAAAATAAATGATCATTCTACTCATTTTAGTTCATTTTTCAAAACAGGGTCTTTGTGCAAACCAGGACCAACCTATTTGCTTGTTTGTTCAATTTAGCTTTTTAAAGTTGTATGTCTGTAACGTCAAGTGTTTTAACATGGATCATAACATTTTTAAGACTGGCAAAGTGTCAGAAAATGTATTTTATGCCAATTCTTTTGCTCCTTTATTTTCAGGGAGAACTTGACTTTCAATATCTGGCCATTAATTATCATTATTAGAAATAATAAACGCTTTTAGTAAAAAATAAAAAAATAAACAACTTGAAATTTTTAGTAAATTTATTATCAGAAATAACATTAAACATCGATATTGAAACTTTTTGAGACTTCAAAAATAAAGTTTCAATCATTTTACATCTGCTAAAACATGCTTTTTCATCTTGAACATTCAGTATTTATATTATGGCTTCATATTTTTTGTTATTTCTAAGCATTTTTTAGTCTGTGTGGAAGTCTCTAAAAAAGTTCCTTTCTACTTGTAAAGTCCCACATCGGTTCCGTACAGTGTTATATAGTGTCAGAGAGTTTCGGATCTCAGCTGTCTGATGCCATTTGAGTTTCGTGAATAGCAGGTTACAGTAATTCGAATGCTCGTACTCATACTTGTCTTCCGCTTATCTGGATCCGGGTCGCGGGGGCAGCAGCTTCAGCAGTGAAGCCCAGATGGCCCTCTCCCCAGCGAC
>JAQQZY010000003.1:24169005-24179479 GCA_030068375.1 Ostorhinchus rueppellii
CCGTTATAATGTAGAAGATGCCACTGAGGTAAATTGGGAGACGCTAATGCTGGTGTGCTGAAGGTGTGCTGGAAAATCCGGACCGGATTTTAGAGAAACCACAGGAAAAAAAATGGAATGGATTATCCAAAGCGGTGCGCTAGAAAACCCGGATCGGACTTTTAAAAACAACTGGATCGGGAGTCTGGATTGTAATTTTTCCGTGCCGGCATATCCGATACGCATTTTTTGCTAATATCGGCGGCCGATCCGATCCAAATATCGGATTGGGACAAGCCTACACTGGTATCTCTTCCTTATTTAATTAAGTTTGTGATGAGTGCTCAACACACTGTAAAATACATTTTGTGGCTGTCAGGTGGAAACCTCTTATGTCCAGAACGGCCATTTTCATGAAACTATGTATATTCTAAATAAATGACTTTTCATTGGTTAAATATTTCTAAAACCTTCAGGCCAACATGAAGACTGAATAACAGAATTGTTTTATGATTTTTTTTTTTAAAAAAAGACCAAAAATCTCAACTAGAACACCTGGAAATATTGTACATGTCGGATATTGCTATGAATAATAATAAATAATAGAAAGATTGATTTAAAAAAAGACCAAAAATTGACTTAAAAGGCCTTCTTACAAGGACTTTTGCCCCACAGCTACAACATATCTAGTAATGTTGACATGAACCTATAAAAGAAACTGTCATTTTGCAATTATTTAAAATTGGATAATGTTTGTGGTCAGTATGCTGGAGTTTCACATGCACCCACATTCAAACACAATTAACAGACACTTACTACCTTTCGATCTGTGCATTATGACACCTATTTACTAAGTTTACTTCTCACATTATGAGAAATGGTTACTTCATTTAAAATCCATAATTTTAGAAACTTCTTGGAATTTTTTGTTGCACCTGCACTATTTGTTGCATTTTGTTCCTGCTTTTTTCAAAATGCAAATAATAAATACATGAAATATGTAAATTAGCTTAAAAAAAAGGAAAAGCATGCCACCTTAATAACGACTATTTCATCGAGGAGGAGGATAAAGATTACTTATTTGTTTTCATATTTTCATAGTGGTAAAATACTATCCTGACATGACCATAATTTCTTGCAACTATCCATAAAAAACTTGGTAATAATAATAATAATAATAATAATAATAATAATAATAATAATAACAATAACAATAACTTGTTGATTGAATGCTCCCTAAACTAGATTTGGACAGTATTTTGCAGCTACTATAAAATAATGCTTTGTTAAGGTGCATTTTGACATTTTGAGTTAGTGCACAATGCAGTGTTAGAAAAACACAGTGTTAGTAACAAAGTACAGACAGATCAAATGATGTTAGGATCAGGATTAGTATCAGAGGCTTCAGTATTTTAAGAGGCTTGTACTTGTTAAACACAAACGATGCGCCTTGGCTGAGTAAAGCTGTGCAACGTTCGAGCTGCCAGTCAACGGCGGCGTCTCATTCAGTCAGAACAACATCACAACACCCAAACTGTGTCTATCAGTGTGTTCACAGAGCGCTGTGATCACCTGGTCGGTGGCGTTTCCCTGCATCTGCTGCCTGTGAGATGCTTGGCTTGCGTCCGATTGTCTTCCCTGCTGTTCCTCCGGGGTAGTGGAATATGACAGAAGCCGAACACAAACCCTCCAACGCAGCTGGATGACAAAGCACAACAACTATAATGCACACAGTTTTCATCTTCCCTCCATTGTTCTCACTCTTTATCATTCCAAGATGCAGCTCCTGGAAGGAAACATTGGACCTTATAAGCTAACAGCAGCCTTTGAGCTGCACCATGAATTAGAAAAAAGCATAACAAATATGGCATGTTAAACAGGAAATGGCAGCATGTGCAGTTGAGTTTGTTTATTTGCATGTCGTGATTATTCGAGATGCTCCTGGGGATATATGTTAATCTGAGCTGGGCTATAGTCAGCCAGGCTTATGCACTTAGTCAGTAAACCTAATTTGAGAAAAATGGGAAAAGGAAGCAGGGATGGCGCTAAATGTAGAGGTCTGAGGGATATCTGGTCCCTCCAGTGGTCAACAGCTAGTTCCATGGATTAAAGAGAACACTCCTGGAAGAACATGATAAGATATTTTAAGACACCAGGAACCACCGTACCAGGAAAGATATAAAAGTTCTGAAGTGCCATGCTGGAGACAGTGTGGCTCAACCATGGCTAACCATCATCATGTCTTCTGGGACTGTCCTAAACTGAATACTTTTTAGAAGGGTATCCACAACTCATTATGTGTGATCTTCAATGTTCAAATACCTTTGGATTTTAAGACCCTTCACTTAGGTCATGTCTGTTTTCTGGAACGTAGGAGGGATATAAATCTGCTACAAATACTCCTAGTTGCTAGCAAAAAAAATCAATCACTAGAAGATGGTTGAACCTGATTCCACCCACACCAAAATGATTGGATTGGAATAGTTTTAGAAATATTTAGAATGGAAAAATTCATCTATTTCATAAGAACCAAACGAGATAAATTTTATCAAATTTTGAACAGCTGGATAAAATTTATCAACCCAATTAGAGCAGACTTTGTATGACCTCACTGATATCCAGACTCTGTACTACAAGTGTGTGGTAAATGTGTTTATTATTTCCGAGACAGCAGCAGTGGGCAGCCCTCACAGGCTCTTCTAAATTATTATTTTATGGACTTATCATTCAAAAACTAGAAGGGGAATTGTACTTTCAGAAGTATTTGTCTTGTAACAGGCTCCTGCTCTTTCTAAATAAAGATACAATTTTAAAAAAGAAAAAAAAAAAAACTATTTTGGTAAATCTGCATTATAAGAAATCTACGTGATCCAAATGGAAGAAGTCATTCGTCTGGGGGAAAAAAAAAAAAAAAAAAAGAGTAAAAAGGACTGCTGCAAAAAGCACTCTATAGAGGATGCATTTCAACTACACAGTGTATTATGGGACGCCATGTAGCCTAAAGGACTTTTATTTTGTATCAGAATGCCTCACACTTGTATTTTTGTGCTACTTACTTTTCAAACATTAATTCTTCTGCATTAGTCCTTTTAGCCCTTTGGTTTTTCATACATTCCATCCCTTGTCCTTAATTGTTATTTTATATACATTTACATTTTGTGTGGTTTTTTTTTACCCTGTGAAGCATCTGTTATTGTCAGCTACTTCTCATTTGTCTTCATATAAACAACATGAATGTGCGCATACAACCATGATCAGTAAATGAAACACTGTGAGCCAGTAAAACCTTCCAATCAATGAAAAGAACTGCAAAAGCTTAGCTCTAATCTCATAAACAATTCTCTGAAAACTCTAAAAAAAATAGTCAGTTTCATCTAAAATGGGTGGGATCTGTGTTTAAGAGCTTAATACCAGAAGGAATAAAAGGCTTTGCATAGTAATTTGTTTTATTTTTAGGAACATTATAGCATTAGTACTGTAAAACTAAATATGTTCCAACTGGACACAAAATATAAAAAGTCATGACCAAAAAGGAAAAGATCCACCTCAGATGAAAGGATATTGTATATCCAATTAAATCAAATAAATGAGCCCAAGTCTTTGGAGTGCACAATATGTTTTCCAGGTATGAAAGCACCCTATTTATAAGACAAAAGGGTAGGTTGGCTGAGTGTCACTCTGTAATGTTTTCCAGAGGCTGAGTAAATCCAGTTTTTAGTAATAAGCCAACATGAGCCCCCCTGCAGACTTACCACCCAGCCAGAGGAAGTCATTAACCGCCCTGAGCAGCTCCACAGCCATGTGGTAGTGGACCAGGGCGTCCTGCAGCATGCCCGCCTGGAGACACAAGTCCCCGACATGCTTCCTCATCCGTCCCTGGCAACGCTTCTTATAATGCCTGAGGAGAAGCAGCAGGCAGAGGCAGAAACACTGTCAAACACAATCGAACCACATTTTCAACCGTCTGAAACACACTCTGGTTTTCCTTCTAGTAAAAACAGCAATGACTTTGTGCTGTTGTCATTACTTCAGTTTAGCATTTCTTAATTACTTTGGTAATTCTGGATGTCAGGACACTCTAATTCAGGGGTGTCAAACTCATTTTAGCTTAAGTTCCACATACAGACCAATATGATCGCAAATGCACCGGACCAGTAAAATAAGAACATAACCTACAACTAATGACAATTCCAAATGTATCTCTTTATTTTAGTGTGAAAACTAAAATTACATGAAAGTGCTTACATTTATAAGTAATCTTTTCACAAAAATGTAAACAACCATGCACAACCTGAAACTTCTTAAGAAACATAAGTGCAATTTTAATCATATTATGCCTGTAAATAAATGTTGTTGTTTTTTTACTTTAAGAATTTAATATGTTTTATACATGACACAGTAAGACAAAAATACACAAAACAAACTAACATTTAAAAAAAGAAACACCAGGTTTATACAAAGCACTTATAGAGCCCAAAGATAAACAAGAACACAAATAAACAAAAAAAACCCCACAAAACTTCATCACATGTCAAACACACAAATACAAACAATAAGGCTCTGAGTTCACAGTTCAGTTAATACTGCACTATTCTATTGTTAAAATTTCACTTATTTTTCTTAAGAAATTTCAGGTCATAACTCTAGATATTCACATGTTTAGTGAAAGTTTAACATTTTCATAATGCAATTTTAATTTCTTACACTAAAACAGAAAAATTGGAGTTGCTGTTCTTTATAGGTTATTATTATATGATATTATTTTACTTGTTTGACCCACTTTAGATGATTGGTCTGTATGTGGCCCCTGAACTAAAATTACCTTGATACCCTTACTTGTTAATATCTTCAGTGGAATTTTTGCATCTCACAAATTCATAGTGGAACCTTTGGTGGGCCAGTTTTGGTCTGCAGGCCATATGTTTGACCCCCTTGCTCTAATTAATTGTGACTAAGGTACAGAGGGATGTATGGGTTAAGGGGAGCACAAGCAAAGGAAAGCAAAACAAGTACAGAGTATGAGCTTTTTATAACGTCACAGTAACTCAAGGATTTACCAGGATATAGGGGACGTTTGAGCTGAATATCATGTTCATATTTTCCATTACACACAAAGGAAAATATAAATCTGATAATGCAAGACAAAAGCATTGGAAGAAGAATGGGGAAGTTATGTTAAGATAATAACGTGGATCAGCGGGGGACTGAGGTGAAATGGAGCAATGTACAAAACATCCTCAAAGGTCAGATCTAGAAACTAGCGACTTAATTATGGAGCTAAACAAACAAAACATGCTTTACAGATGCCCTGCAAATACAAAACATACTCAACAACAGCACATTAGATTACATAATGCTTCAGAAACAGCTATAGCAGGTCTTACAGTTATGATAAACATATCCAACAAAGGAAAATTACTACAGTTATTGGTGCAGTGTTTCCTCTGTGTTTGTGCTGATGATTTTCTCTCTAATGCCCAGAGTAATTTACCTTCCACAAGAGCAGGTTCATGAGTGGATTCAAACTGCTCGTGTGTTATGCTGACTTCTGCCAAACTCATGATGGATTCCACTTTAACTGGGAGGTCAGAATTTCTGACAAGTTTCATCAACCACTGAAGCTGAATTTCCAACTCTGAAAGTGGGACTAATTTAAACAACGTAGACTTGAACACCCAAGTCGGCTGCTCCGTGTGTAAACATCAATGTACAGGATTCGATATGCAACACTGAGCAGACATGGGTAAATATTCCACTTACAATATATCTTAGGATTTCATGCGAGATTGATGATAAAGGTGCAGCCATCATTAACATTTTAATAATGTTTTGTTTTTTTTGTTTTTTTTAAATTGTAACAGTATTAGATTTTTATTCCACTGATGTACAAACACAAACAAGTGGTGCTCGGCACAACAAACTCCGCCCCTCGCACGTATCGTAGCATATTTTGGCATCGATCCATCATGTCTATGCATGTGCTGATGTCAGCATATCAGTTGCTTGAAAATAGGTGCCAAATTTGAAGTAAATTGAAACAAAATTAATGTTTTTATAGACATTTGAAGTAAATGGGAAGAGAAAAATATTTTAACCCTTTAACATCCTCACCAAGAAAAAAGGAATGGATAAAATGTTTTCTTTACATTTTTCATTTCCTTGGGGCACTAATAACAACAATCAAAAAAGTTTTTTTTAACAAACACAGATGTGTTATAAATATTCATTCTAGATATTCTAGACATATGTTCAAGAAATTTATTCATCTCTACCATTCTACTGAGTGATCCGAGTGGTAGAGATGGCTGAAACAGGTGAAATTAAGTAAAATGTGTTTTTCTATAATATATATAGTAATGAATGAATAATATAATAGTCAAAGTGTGCGCTACCATTTGGTTGAAATTCCTAAAAATGTGAACTTTGACCTACTTTTCCCCATATGTAATGATGTCTATTCTGGGTTACTGGCAATCTATGAACCCAATTTGGTATGAATCCAACAAATAGTTTTACTGCTACAGACATTTGAAATTTTGCCCATTATAAGTAAATGGGGAAAAAAAAAGATATGAGTGTTAACAAACAAAGAAACAAACCAACCAAGCAAAAAACTGTTCCCCTTGGCTCTCCTTCGGGGGGTGAGATAAAGAAATGCAGTTTTATTTTTTGGACAGAAGTATATTTACAAGCATCCATTTGGAGCTCTAGGACCTGGACCAAACCATATTATGAAAAATAAAGAGAGGGTAGATGAGGGTAAGAGGTTGACTGGATTTGATTTTTTGTTTTTTGCCAGAAACTAAATCATACCAATACGGGGAGCAAAAATATGTATTAGCGGCTTGTGAAGCAAACATTTGTTTATGGTGACAGGTTCACAATTTCTGTTCTATTGTTGTCTAGGGCCCCTGTCAGTCATGGACCCTTAGACTCATCACCTTTTCTCCCCTTTAAGGGTGCCCCTGTCGATGTATTATGAGACATATATGGGGCACCGCCACACAGAATTGTTGCCAATTTCCCTAGTGGACAATCACAACACTGCACTGCAAAATAATCCCCCATGACCTGAAAAGCACTTTCCCTAAGAGCATCTGCAAAACCACTTCGATGGGGAGACCTACACCTGCAAAAACCAGATAAAATTTTTATTACCACTCTTTAAAATACTAAGGTTAAGTCTTCTATAAACCTAAAAAAAAAACAAAAACAGAATCCCAGGAGGAAGGCAGGGGCAACAGGTGAAACATTTGTCCAAATAACACAGGAAGCCAGACTTCTTGTTCAAAAAACAGGCATCATTTTGGAGTCAAGAGTTTAGTTGTAATAACGTATGTTCAACAGTTGTGAAGGCTGGTGTAATATACTGTTGATTATCATGTCTGTCTATTTAAGTCAGCTGGCTAACCTGGCTGAAACAGGCACTGGTTTTCTCACTTGTACTGGAAATCTTAGACTTACAGTGTCTGAAAAGGCTGTGTATTATTGGCAGAATTCAACATAACGCCTGTGCTTTTAAACAGACTCCTATCACCCACCTGCTGATAAATTACTCAGGATTTTAGTAGCAATGTTGTCATGGCCATGATGGGGGAACTGTGCCAAAAGTCACATAAAAATCGATTGTACTTGTAAGATAAGCTGAAGTTGTTTCTGAACCATGATGCATGATAGATATGATGCATTAGAAACATTTAATAGAGGGAAAATAAAACACGTTTTTTTAAATCATGTTTTATATTTGCAAACCACACTGTCTTTGTTGGTGAATCCCAGGGCATCTGTAAAACATGTTTAGTTTGTTGATCCTGACAGGAATAGTGAACATTTTTTCAAGGAAACATAAATATATGTCAAATGTGCAGAATACACATTGATGCTAAGACACAAGAGGCTACAGCAACCACTGTTCTGAAAGAATTAAACCACAGTTAACACTGCTCTTATTCACCGTTGAAATTAAAGTAGCTCTTCAGACATGGATGTCATCATCGGATTCATGCCGTCTCTGGGTTGTTGTGGTGCTTTGCCAAAATGGCAGTTAATGTATGCACCCATGAATACAGATACGAGATCCATGTGCCACTCCAGCTTCTGCAGCCGGCAAAATCCAACACTACACCTTCCAAATCCAAATGTTCTTCTGGAGCCGGGACAAATCTCAGTCGCATGTCCCAGGCCATATGGTCTATTAGGTCCAAACTATCACCTTCTGCTTTAAAGGACCATGCCAGTGTTGATATACTTATTTTAATCCTATCAAATATACACCACAAATAAGGCATTTAATATTCCTAATCAGTATATTCCAAGCTTTTTCAAATGATTGCTGCGTATATTTCTCCTATAAGGGCACTGCTGATAAGACATCAATGTCAAACTCATTGAAGACTGTAGGAAAGTAACTTTAACTCGAGTCTTAATATAATACTTCATATATGCACATATGTGTTGCCCTCCACATTGATTGCACTTTCATCAGGTTATTTGTGCTATTCTTAACCCTGATAACAATGGGAAAAACTAGGAAATGTGTTATTCTGTCATCTTTTCTTTTCTTTAGAACATGCAAACAAACCTGATTTTATATCTAAAATATTCAATTTCAATATGGACATGATCAAATTTAGAATAAGTCTAATCAGATGGATAATTTGCAACTATTATCATAATTCGGTAAAAGGTAGGTAGCTATAAAAAAAAATAAAAAATTAAAAAAAAGTTAATTCTTTCATTCCAGCTTCTTAAATGGAAATGTTTTCTAGTTTATCGAATCATCAAGGCATTAAATGGAATCTTTGTTGACAAAACAATCTTCACAGAACAAAGAACAAATTAATTAATCCAGAAACTAATTCTCAGATTAATAGACAATTAAAATAATCATTAGTTGGAGGCTCAGGCGCAAGTATCTAATGTTCTGGATGTAACTGCTAGTCCTGTGAGAATCCCCAGAACAGAAAATAACCATATTCATGAGAATGTTTCAGGAAATCCACCAGAGACAAACGAGGAGGCAGTAAAGACGACAAACAGCAGAAATTTGACTTTAGAGGCTCCTTGGTTTAAAAATCCAATGTTTAAAGGCAAAATCGCAATAGAGATGTGATGGGAATACAAACAGTCTACACCGAAAAGCTACATTATTGTTTCATGATAGTTATTAAAATAAATGAATGAGTGACATAGAAAGGATCAGTTCTGAAACCAGCAGCTGCCCAGAGGTTGGAATGATCATCAGAAACAACAGGGAATAGACATGATTTACAGTAAATACACAAAACTACCAAAAACACCAGCATGGCCCTTTAATAAACCACACATAGCACTTCTTTATAGCACATCTTTCTTTCTATTCCTGATGAATGAACTTGTATTTCTAAAGGCTCTTCTCTCAATTTGGATTTAGTGCTAATATTAAATGTCGAGGGACTACTTTTTGTCTTTTTAATTTGGGCTGTGATCAAACTGAAACCTATAAAAGAGTGATGAGTTTGGCTTGGCCTCATGAGGGAATGCACAACAGCGCAGAGCTCTGGCTGTTTGCTTCATGGCAGGGCTTAAAGCTGATGGGGTCGGTATGGGTTTACTAACTTATGAGTCTATAACATCTCACCTTTTCACACCCAACAATAAACTCACAGGACAGTATGGAAGAAAAAAAAGAAGAAAGACAAATAAACCAAGGTGAATAAACGAAAATGAATGCAGCAAAAATCATAAGAGATTTTTGAAGAGGAGAACTTCAGAGCAGGTGAGGCTGACGTGTAACATGACAATTTGACACACAGAAAAACATTCAACAAAGAAGCAATATTTAATAAGTGAGATGGAATTAACATCAAATTTGAGAAATATGCACAACCATTGTGGCGACATTCAGGAGAGAAAAAAATATTCTGCAGCTAGAAGTTAATAAAAGTTGGGAAGAAAATGGTGTAATGTGTGGCACTGCAGCGAAGTCGGTTTGATGTTGGATGAGCGGTAAATCAACTGGTCACATGACATGAAAGCTATGTGACTCTTATTAGATGAAATAAATAATAGACAAAATACATAAAACTAGGAATGAACATGTTGTTAGACTATTGTTGAAATCAATCACAGACAAGTACAATATTGAAATTCTAAAGGACAGGTTCAGGAAACCTTTCCTGCCACATTCCATAACGTTGTACAATAAACTCCCCTCTGTCTGAGGTCTCTGGTCATCAGTCCATTTCACTTAAACGTCTTTTTGCACATTCCCGGTTGGAAAATTTCTACTTGTTTTGTACCTTACAGTTCTATTTCAGGACATTTCAGCTATTTTTCAGTACATTATAGCTATTATCAAGATTCTACCCAGATCTTTTAATACTTCTAATTTATACTGTACAGTGCCTGACAAAAGTCTTGTCGCTTATCCATTTTGCAGAAACAGCAGCTTATAACCTGACTTTTAACTAATCCATTGTTTTTAGAAATGGCACATATGAAAGCTAAAACCCTC
>JAQQZY010000003.1:24232488-24253438 GCA_030068375.1 Ostorhinchus rueppellii
TTTGGAAAAGTTATGAAAGGGTTAATTAATCCACATTTGATGTATTTGAATGACAAATATAGAGAAAAATGTGAATATCTATCAGATACAGCCAACTTGGTGCATTTAATATCAGTATTTACACTGATATATATATATATATATCTTACACACACACACACACACATACACACATATATATATATAGCTACCTCAAATCTATAAGATAAAGCAAAAAAAAAAAAAAAACTTTTACCAAAAATTCCAGGTCCGACCCCATGGCTCCCGGACTATGTCTTGAACATGATTTCTGTTTTGCTATGACATTGTCCTCTTTTTACATTTGATAAATACTGTTAATGTTGTTACATCTTTTACAACTGACACATCTCATGTAACATTTTCCATATCAAAATGTATAAATGCTTTGAGAGAAGACTTTTCTACTGTTTCCATCAGAAAAATGTATTTTGTATCATTTTATTGCTGTATAGTTTCCTCTACAGGTAAAACATCTCTGTGACCAATTCTGGGTCCTGATTTTAGTTAAGATAGTTGTAGGTCTTTAACTAAAACTGTTTGATTTAAATAAACGACAATAAAATAACATTTCTTCTCTTAAAAGGATGAATAAAATATTGACCAAAATGTGTAACATTTATATTTCCTGGTGTTGAACCCAAGATCCCATTTAACATGTCCCCATATACACAAACAAAACTCATGGTGATCTTAAAACTTCAGTTTACCACATGCACAACATAAATCCCTTAAGGGCTCTTTAGAGGCAGAATATAAAAATGGTTTTAGTACTTAAAAGTGGTTTTACTGCTGTATCATACTAATAAGGTGTCAAATCAAGATGGATCAATTATAACACGAGCTTGCTAATGTGGTCTATTAAAAATAATTACCTCTAAACACTTCCTCACTACAATTTTATCCTCAGTTAATGTTTCGTACTTGTTTTTCATTCTTCAGATGCCGGAAACTGATCTCCGCTTGGAATCAGTGAAGTTACATTGAATAAGGAATCGATTCCTGTTTGTCTTTCAAAATAAAATAAAAAATAGTTTATGTATTATGGCTATTTATTCACGTTTATTTTTCTTCAATATTTTTGTCCGAAGCTAATATGATTACGCCTATTTAATTATATTTGTAGTTGTTGTCTATACTTACTCACGTACATGTATTAATTATTCAAACACATATGATTCCGTTTTAAAATCCACTTCCGGTTATGTTTAGCGTTAACTTGACGTAGCAGTGAGTGGGACAAATGAAGTTCGTTTTCCACAGCTGGTGATGGCGGATGTTGTTGAAAAAGACACCATGAAGAATTACCACATAGCTTCTGAGAAAATTAACCCAGAGGCCAGTCGCTATCCTTACTGTATTGTGTGGACACCTATCCCTGTGTTATCGTGAGTTATATCCGCCTTTGTGCGAGTCTGTTTTTTTTTTTTTTGTTTTGTTTTTTTTACTAAAAACCCGGGGACATTGGACGGAGTGACAGCTTGATTAGCTTAGCTTAGCTAGCACCAGATGTACAGAAGCATCCTGTTGCTGATTACGAGTCCCAAATGTGTTTAAATACGTCCAACAGCCTTATAATATCGGGCAGAAACACTGAGAGATATATACTTTAATATAAACATATATAACAATAACTTCGCTGTCAAAATTAGCGTTAAATGCAGCCAAATTAATCCCAATAGAAGCATTGTAATAAAACAAATGACTACAAACCGAAAAGTAACACTAAAATACGCTCCAAAAGGCTGGTTTAACACTGAATACAGCATCAGAGGTTTTGTTGTTACTGTGTGGTTTACATTACAGTTTAGCTTTGGAACTTTTAGAATCTAACTTTATAATAATTGCAGTGTTTGCTTCCGCTTTCCTTTGTTTTTCACTGACAGTACTGTAAGTAAGTGATCGTCAAACATGTATGAATCAATATGTAATTACTGTGACTCTCAAGTGTAACATCTGATCAAATGGGGTTTATAGGTTGCTTCATTAAAGACATTTTATATATCTTCTTTAAGGCCAAAGGTGCTTGGTTAGATTATAAGAATTACCTCTTCTCTCCAGCCTGTTCACTGTAAATGTGTTTCTGAGCCGTGGTTGTTTATTACACTCTTAAGTTGAATCTGTTTTCTGTGGTTGTATCAGTAGTTCTTTTTTTTTTCTTTGATTTTGCTGTTGTGTTGTTGTGACTCTTACAGTGTGTATGTTTTGTTTTTTTTTTCCTCAGATGGCTGCTGCCGTTCATTGGACACATGGGAATCTGTACTTCCACTGGTGTCATTCGGGACTTTGCCGGGCCATACTTTGTTTCAGTGAGTGCCACATGTAGAGAGAGACCTGTCGATGCAGTAAATTACTAACCTTAACTCTGTTTATGGAGTGTTCTATTGGCTTTTACTGTTATCTTAACTAAAAACGCTGCATTTGTGCATTTCACTCACCATCTATGCTGTTCACATGATTCTAATTTTGTACTTAATAGACAAATTTCTCTGTTTAAAGGCTTTTAAATACATAGTCTGTTCTGTCAAATATGTATGATATTTTTTCTCTTGGGAGCGTTGAAGAAATCCATGCAGTTTTAATGACATTTCTTTAAACACACGTGTATAAATTGTTTCTTGCATGGATGACTACTTGCAACTACTATAGAGTAATGGATTATAACCATTTTATTTCACCATTATATGCAGTGAAGATGTAGCAAAAATATATAAATTAAAGACCCAAGATTCCGATCTTATTTGTAAACGCATCACAGATATGGGGTCAGAGGGAGAACAGGCTTTGAATCATTTGAACTGAGTGATAAGCAAACTTGTCAAAACAAAACCACTTAGCTGTACCACAAGACCAAATGTTCTAAACATTCTGAGAGCATTTGGTGATGTTAGGGAACTGATATAATTGGCTCACAGTGATGTATGATTTAAGCTTAGCTCCAGGCTTTTTGTTACATTTTCATCAACAGTGAAACCTTTCTTCTTAAAATAGAGTATTAGTGTAGATGGAAGTGCAGCAGATCAACAAAATTTCATTCACGAATTAAGTCACAAGACTGTCCTCTAAATAGCATGATTTGTAAAGTTGTAATCTACAGCAGTTTTTAAGTTCACTATCTTCTCTACAACTTTAGTTCACTTTTGTTGAATGACTTAAAACCATACTAATGTTTCTAAAAATCTTTGATGTAAGACCCTAAAGCGCTCCAATTTGTTGTGTTTTTCATGCTGTTGTAATACAGAGGAAAGCTGACTGAATCATCTAGGATGGAGCATTACTTTGATCCATTTGGCAGCTGCAGATAAACAAAGTCGGTGCTGAATACAAACACACAGGATGGGAGGCCCATTTCCTACATTCTTGATACTGAAACGTTGTAAACTAGATATTCCGGCTGTCGAAGAAGTCAAAGTCAGTGCGTGTAGCTGTTTGTCACATTTTGATAAACAGGATGGTTTTGGGTTAAAATTGTTCCATGCAACTCATCAAGGCTCCAAAAAAAAGTTAACCTGTTATAAACAAGGCAAAAATGGCAATATGTTAGTGTTGGTCTAGTTCACTGACACATTTCTGGAATAAATAAAGCGACATGTAACATTGTCTCTGTTGTAGGAAGATAACATGGCTTTTGGAAGACCAACAAAGTAAGAAGTTTTCATTTGTATTGATAACACTGATCGGATTGTCAGAGAGCACTACTGAAACCGTGAATGCTTCCTTACTTTACTGTCTGTTAATTTGAAGGTACTGGATGCTTGACGTTAGCAAAGTCTATGCAAGTGGCTCCAATGCATGGGACACAGCAGTGCATGATGCGTCAGAGGAATATAAGCACAGGATGGTATGTAACTGCTTTGTGGACATGCAATTTGTTTGTTTTGTATTAAAAGAAACAACACAGTAACTTCTTTATTTTTTTTTTGTTTGTTTTTTTATATGAAGCACAACCTGTGTTGTGACAACTGTCACTCCCATGTGGCCATGGCTCTGAATCTGATGCGATATGAAAACAGCACCTCATGGAACATGGTCAACCTTTGCCTCCTAGCTCTGATCCATGGAAAACATGTCAGGTAAGATGGAGTAGAAGGTTTGGGGATTCTGTTTTGATTTGGTTACACTGATATAAAGTTGTATTACAAAAATATTGCAAAGAAAAAACAGAAGGTCCTCATAAGGGCACAACTATACATTTACTGTAAGCTCAATGAATAACTTCTTTCTGTAAAATTACTACACTGAAAGGTCTATATCTATTACACTTATCAAACAAATGGGCCCGACACAACAAACCCCCAAAATTGCCTCTATATATGTGCCAAGTTTGAGGTACATTGAAACAAAATTGATATTTTTATAGATATTTGAAATGTCATCTATTATAAGTAAATGGGAGGAAAAAAATTAAACTGGGAATCAATAGACCCAATTCAGTATCATTTCAACCAATAGTTTTGCTGCTAGAAACATGTGAAATTTCATCCAATATCAGTAAATAGGGGGGAAAAAGCTTTTAAAAATGTATTAAAAATTGAAACTTTGACCTAGTGTTCCCAAAATGTAATCAGATCTGTTTTGGGTCACTGGCAACTGTCACTACTAAAAGTGGGATTGTCATCTTGGAAGAAAACATCCAGTAGTGTTCAGACCTGGGCATTATTCAGGTTCAGCTGACCTCATGCTTTCAGTACATAACATTACTGAATCTAGACCTGACCAACTTAACCAACCCCAGACCATAGCACTTCCCCCACAGGCTTGTACTGTAGGCAGCAGGCACAATACTGGTAATCACCCCATCTGCCTCTCCTCTCACCCTGATACACCCATCACTCTGGGACAGGGTCAATCTGGACTCAACAGACCACATGACCTTTTTCCAAGTCCAATATTTGATGGTTGTTTAAGAAATGAGGAGGTACTCACTGCAACAGTTAAAGGGTTAAAGTCCGTGTTGCAGCTGCAGTAATTATGCAGCACAGTAGAAGGCTTTTACCTGTTTGCTTAGCTAAACGCAAGTGGCAACTTTTTTTTAGGCCAGGCAGTGTAGATTATAGTGTGCCGCTCTACACAACCTAAGTGGCAGAGGTAAAAAAAAATAAAACTTGAAATTACAGGCTAAATATACTTTGGCAGCTTCTACCTGGGCACTCCAGCCAGGTAGAGTGTATACATGGTGAGCACTTCAGGTGTTCAGGATACAAACCATTTCAGAGCTTGGTTTCTTCCATTCAGGAATTCAGCTACCTGTCTTCTGTGGTCCGCTGTCAGTGCACAGAGGGCAAGGAAGGAGATGCTGATTTAATGAGTGCTGTTCAGTCCTATAGATAATGCCATATGAGTACAAGGAGTCCTACATTTTCTTCCCTTACTCTCCTCAATGAATTTTCTGTCTCTCCACCATCTCTGTCAAATATAGGTGAAATGCTCCAAAAATAATCTCTCAGATTATATTTAAAGGGCTCATATTTTGCGAAACCTACTTTTATTAGTCTTTGGTTCATTTATTTGTGTATTTGGGGACGTTAATGGTTCAAAACTTTTGAATTTGAACCCTCCAGGTGCTGCAAAACTATCTTTATATTAATTTTGACAAAAATCAAGTGGATTTCTACAACCTGTTTTAATTCCTCCTTTATTTGTTTCATCTGTAACTAGTTATGTCACAACATTTGCACATATAAAGTCAAAATTTCTGTGGAGCATTTGTCCGAGTACGCCGTAATTGTTTGTCAGCAGCAGCGTTTGGAGTAAAAACTGAAAATATGTCCAAACTTTGAGCCAATTATCTAAAATGTTCAGTTGTTGGTTGAACAGGACAGAGTAGCACAGCCAACAACCTGGAGGGGGTGGGGCATGAAGTGGCTCATGTGCATTTAAAGGGCCAGCGCTCCAAACCACCTTTCTGGTGTCATTACTCAGAAATAGGGTTGAAGATGAACCTGTAGAGCTGAATGACTGAAGAATTCAGACCCAAGCAGAGCATTCACAGTTTATGTAGAACACAGGGAAATGTTTGAAAATGTATAATTCCATTTAAAAAAAAGAAAAAAAAAAAAAAAGAAAAATATCACTCCTTCAAAGATAAAAATCAGTCTCAATGTGCATGGGACAGGATTTGCTCTGTTGGTTCATGTCAGGAAAGTGTTGAGTTGTGGCTCCGAGCTGTCCAGGTGGGACATTTCTGTGTGGGGTTTTCATGTTCTGCCCATGTCTTTTTCTGTGTATTCTGACTTCCTCCCACTGAGGAGAATGAATGCTTGTCTGTCTCTGTACGTCAGTCCTGTGAAGACCTGGCGACCTGCTTGGGGTGTACCTTTTGCCTTCATTCCAATGTTGGCAGGAATAGGCTGCCCCCCCCCCTTTGCAAATATGCAAAGGACTCACCAGTTACAGAAAGTGGATGAAAGGAAATCTGAAAGTATGTGCCATTGTGCTGTTAATAAAACAGGTGTCACTGTCTGTCTGGAGCTGCTAATACAGTTATGGCTGATAGAACCTGAATGGAAACAATCCCATGCACAGTATGTTACATGCAGAAAAAAAAATAACCATAGAAATCCAAATGAACAAATAACATATCGGTATCCAATAATAGAAAATATACACCTTTACTTCATAATTCAGCTCATTCAAATTAGTGCATTATGTACCATTTCCAGCTGCTCTGCTCACATTGACCAAGAGAAGTAGGCTGAAGCTTGTGAATGAGTTTTCTCTGGCATCCCAGGGGCCATGATTTCCTGGGCAGGCCTTGAACCTGTTGTGTCTCAGGACACCAGAAAGAGAGAGAGAGCCCTGATTCTGGGGAAGACTTCAGTGTATATAGGACATTCCTGCAGAAGGCCAGAACAGTTTTACTGTGGGAGAAGCAGACTATGTGTCCCAGTGGCTCCTTAAAGGCTGCTTGAAAGAAAAGAGTCGATGAGACCAGACCATAATGGCCTATTTCTTCCTGTAGAATGTTGCAAAGAGAAAACATAACTAACAAAGGAGAAACAACCATGACTTAAATGTCATACCGACGCTGAAGTTTAGTCCTGGCCCCACTTGACTCTTAATAATCAATACTTACTTAATGGTGCTTTTGTAAATTATTGCTCTGTCAATTAGATTTTATTATATGTACTTTCTGGGTTTTAATTAACACCTGACTGTGGCTGAACCTGATTTTCACACCTATTTGTTGAATAATATACATTTCTTCCTAATTGACAATGCAATTATAGAAATGGTTTGAAGTTACAGCAACAAGAATTTGACAGGATTTTGTTCCAGTTTTGTAATGAATCACAATGGTTTTAGGTACAGAATTATTAAACTGGGCCTGTTATCTGAGCTTAGCCACATTAGCTCATGTTAGCATTAATGTGGTAAATCAGCTAACCTGATAATTAGTGTGTTTATTGTCATGAAGTTGGCATTGCCATCACATAAACTCAACTATATCTGTCAGCACTAACTAAACGTACTTAGTTTCATTTTATCGTCTCCTCATCAGGGTTCATTGTGTCCTTAAGTTAATAATAGTTTTACATTCTTGTTATTTTAAGTTGCACCCTTTTGTCACAATGTGGTGAGTTCTGGCTCCAAAAAAACAACACAGTAATGACCAAGATGCCACAGTTGAGGCTTCAAAACAGCAGTCTATAAACCAGTGGCTTTGTCTAGTTAGTACACAGTCTGTGCTTGTAACTAATGATTATTTTTGTTGTATTCTACTGAGGAAAGAGTCAAAAATGGCTGATTGACTCACAAAATGTTTTTTTTAATTACTCAAAAGCCAAATATTCGCTTTACTGTCAGATGGAAGTGGCTTTTAGAACAGGTTAAGCAACTGTTACAGCTCTAATTAAAAGTTTTCACAGATTATTCCATGGTTTTTCACACCAGACACTCATTTTGGAGCTTCTGGCACTTTTCAGTTACATTAGTGCATAGATCTATACTGAAGTGGTTGTCATGGTTACAGCAGGCACTAAAGGGATGGTTTGACTTGTACAGATGTTTGCTTTGCCGTCTTGTGTCGTCCCCTCACCCACTCTCTCTCACTGTGGTCCAGCTGTGCAGGCTTTCTGAAGACCTGGCTGCCTTTCCTGATGCTCATGGGCATCATCCTCACCGTGGCCCTGGCCCTGAACCTCCGGTGACCTGCCAGCCAGGTTAAGGACACGAGTGGAACCCCTGCAGGTCGGGATGTGGGGTTGACCTTTTAAAACAACATGAGACGGGGGTCATCACACAGCGTCCAGCGAAAGCAACAGCAACAGGAGATGAAGACTACTCCGCTCCCAGAGCAGATGTTGAAGAAAACGTCCAACACGCGCTCGGTTTGTGAGGAGCAGGCAGGCTGTTCCCGAAGCTGGAATGCCCCAGTGACAACAGAAATTCATTTCTATTCAGTCGTTTGTTTGGAGAGAAGTGAGTGAACCCCCCTCCCCCCTGCTGCTCCAACCACCAGGACCACGCAAACACACTTAATGGATTGTGATTGTTGAAAGCCTAATACCAGGTCCAAAAACCTGCGAATAGTAGATGTTGCATAGCTCGATTAATATTTGAACAGGTACGCATATTGTTAAGTTCTGAGGGAAACACATCCATGCCTTGCTTTCTGATTTTAATGATCTTACTCTGGAATGAATTGGGAGTGTAATCCCTTGATTCAGTGCTTCCTGAATGGCGTTTTTCTACTGGGAAGCACAAACATGTTAAATCAATTAGATGCCTTTCTAGGGATTTCTTGCATTTCGTGCTTGATTTAATGTAGCTCCTCTACAGTACTGCAACTTAAATATACTCCACTTAGTTTGTATTTTTGTGCATTTTCTTACTGCATCAGATGTACTTAGTCTAACTCTGAACTCTATAGGATTATCAGAAAGTTTGCGTCTTTTAAAAAGAACTGTTTTCTCACAGATGCATTTGCATCCGACGGATCACCTCATGGTACTTCAATAGGTTTACGACTTTTCATACCGTTTACTGCAGCTCATCCATGCAATGATTGTAGCAACCTCAGTGAATGTGGGCTAGAGAAACCAACGGGATAGTTTTAGTTTTCTATAGCCGTGCCAAATGTAGGAGAATGCGAGACCAACGCAAACTGTGTCCTCATATATGTTGCTTAATGGAACAGCTCATTGATTTCATGGAGTTATTGAATGAAGAGCGCAACAGTGTCATCTGCAGTAATGAATCCAGCTCTGGTCATTCATGTCGGCCACACACCAAATGACTTTTCATATAGTTTTACTTCAGAGTCGGTGTACATATGTGCGGTTTGTTATGAGGAGGTCATAAAACTTAGTCTGAGCGTGTCTTAAAGCTTTGTTTTTTTTCTCTTGTTTTAACAGTTTGACAAAATCAAACTTCCTCAATATTAGCATATGTTTGTAGCTTCACTCATAAAAAATCAACTACTAAATGTTCTCAAGCAGCAAATGCATGGAATTAAGGACAAACAGAACAGAATCCAGTTAAGTCTCAACTCAACTTTATTTATAAAGCCCTTTAAAACAACTACAGCTGTAACAAAGTGCTGAACACATCAAGTTAATAATAAAACCAAAAGTAAAACAAGTTAAGAACAAAATCTGTCTGATGTTAATCAATAGACAGCTGCATTTTCCTTTTCTTCCACTACACTAAGTGGGGTTTAGCGCCCCCTACAGACAAGACTTTTTGCCCATTTAAACACCTCCCTGCATCTCCAGGATTTTTAACTTTTTTCCTTTAGACTTAAGACTCCAATTGAATCTAGAGCAAACTCTTAATTATATTCATTTAATCCTCCAATCTGATAATCTCGCCTGATCCTTACCATCTTGTGGAGATCAAGATAAACCCAAGAACAATAACTGAGAAAACAAAGCTCAAACAAATGCGGTTTCAGTTTTGCAAATAGTGACCCTGCAAGAGCTCCAGGTTAGACTGTAAACTGTGAATACTGACACATGAGAGGAAGCTCACACTGGGGCTCTAACTCAGATCTAAGCAATTATAGCTCACTATTTTCATATTGTGGTACAAACTAATTATAAAAAAGTTTTTTGACTAGAAGTCAATTTTCGAATGACTTTTGTTTTGTGCAATATTCAGTCAACAAATAAAATCTAAAAGCATTATTTTCAAGAGTACATTGATTGTTAAAAATTAGTTTAAATAAAATAAAGCCCCATTGGAAATGCTTAAGATATTTTCACAGTACAGTTTGAGTAAGAAAGGAAACACTAATGTCAAGACATGATTTACACAATGATAAAAAAATGTGATTAATTGAATTAATTTGTTTCTCAGCGCTTCATCACATTTCAGTTTTTTTAGTCCTTTAGTTTATGGCAGGCATCAGTCGAACCTGAGTTTTGGTTTTCATTACTGCTTTTGACTTCTGGGTAAAAAAAAAAAAAAAAAAAAGCAAAGAGTCAGTGCCTAAAACGACCTCTCTGATCAATTCTCAGTTTGGTGGGTTATTTCTGTCCCCCTTTCAGAAACGTTAATTCCTCATAAAGGTTGGAAAATCCGTTGCCATGGCTGTCATGGCTAAATTTAAATCCCCTTATTGTTTGCAATCAAACAGAAAAAAGAAAAGTGTGGAGCCCTCCCTTTTGTCCGCCGTACTGCCAGAAGCAGCAGGTAGCCAGGATCCTCAGGTTTTTCACGCTCACCAAGCCCTGGCTGAATCTCCCAGGTTTCCCTCCAGCGCCCGGGCAGCGTCGCTCCTGCTGTTTTCCACCTCTGCACCTCAGATTTGAAGGTCATTGTGAAATACCAACGCCGTTTCACAAAGCTTTGATTTACAGCCAACATCTTGCAATAAGTAGATGTCATTGAAGTGTAGGCGTATAAATTAAACAGTTGTTGTTTTTTTGTTTTTTTTTCTTTTTTTGCAGCGTTAGGGCGAACACTGTGCCGGACGTCCAGGCTTTGCTCCCCTCATTGGGCTGAATGTTCTGTGACCTCTTGTGTAGATTTCACCCATGTTGCCTGTACATATTTGAACACACACATTACACTGTTCACCAGGTGCTCTTTATATACTTTGCGAACTTGATCACTCACTCTACACTTTCAGCCTTTGAATAATTTACACTGTATTGTAATTTTTGCCTCTTTACTCCACTTGCGCATATCTCATCTCTGCTTTGCAGCGAAGCGCATTCGTGCCTGAAAGAGCGCGTGATTAATTGCGTGTGTCATGCATATGGCGACCGGAGGGAGCATGTGGTTGCATGCCAACGTGTGTGTATTGCATGCATGTAAGAATATGAGCAGTGCTGGTGAAGTTCAGGTTTGACTCAAACTGTGGCCCCTGATTAATCTGCTGCATTTCATTGCAGCTAACTGCCCTGTGATCCATTTATTTGTATGTATTTACATTTTTTTTTTTTTGATCTCTTTTGATTTCAATTTAATCTGATTGTTGGTACATTTAAAAGCTTAAATAATTTAAATAGAAGTTAATGTTGATTTGATGCGATGTAGCTAGAGCTGCACAGCAGTATGCTCAAAGAGTTGTAATAAGAAAG
This sequence comes from Ostorhinchus rueppellii, assembly GCA_030068375.1. Lineage (NCBI taxonomy): Eukaryota > Metazoa > Chordata > Actinopteri > Kurtiformes > Apogonidae > Ostorhinchus > Ostorhinchus rueppellii. The sequence goes on from JAQQZY010000003.1 coordinate 24,244,035, forward strand.
AAAAGGAGAATCTGGCCTTAAGCAGAGAACAGGAAACTGAACAGAGATAATTTTTTGCCAAAAATTAACTTTTTTAACAAATGTGAAGTGATTCACTGATAGGACGTAGTTTACAAATCCAAAACATACTTTATAATCAATTTCACAGCTTGTTTCTAATAATACTGCAGAGACCGCTAAAGCATGTGTTGGTCACAAACAAGTACAAAAATATCTCAATTTTTGGTACAGCATTTCCATTGTGCCAGTTAGATGCTGACAGTGTTCTTAGCCACAGGCTTCTGTAAGTGAATAATCAATCAGTCACTTATTCTAAACGGTACACAATATTGGCATGTTTTTTTTAAGCGTTGACTCTTTTATTTGGGGTGGGAGGAGATTCACCTCATAGAGAAAACACTGTTTATGCACAAATGCTGCACATAATAAAGTCTGAAAAGTGCATTATGTAATGTGCTTGCACTTTTTAAAAAAAATAATATTTTGATTTTTGGTGGGAGATGATATCAGGTAGTTTACATCGGGACTAATCGCCTTAAATTGTCTTGATTATTTGACTTCAAAAAGGAATTAAAATGGCCCTAATTTTTATGATCACATAAACTTTACCACATTAGGTTGTAGGTGCTGTAGCTCATCACTGTTGATTTTCTGCATTTGATTCCCATGTGGATGCATTATTCAGCAGAATTGATTCAGTAGCTGCCAAGATTAGCATTCTGTGCTTTTAAGAGATTAATGGTTCATATGAAACCCATATATTACACCAGGGACTGTTTTAAGCTGACCGTTGTGAGCGTCATACATGTAACACTCGGCTAAAATAACCACACATATCGTAAATGTTAGTTCTGCTGAATAACGCAAGTCAGCAGGAATCAAATGTGATAACTGTTAATAAACTAAAACAGCCCAAAATATGTTTGGAGCATTATTTCATCCTTGTTTGTATTATTGTATTATTTTACAGAGCTCCTTGTAGCAGAATTCAACATATCCACCTCAGGATATTAAGGAGGAAATTCAGCACTAACACAGTGCAAAGATTGTGCCAAAAGTTGTGACTTCTCTATTTCTCCTTGATAAATGTTGCATATTCATTTGATATACGCTGAAAATTCTGTATTTGAAAACCAAGTGCATTAGTTTATTAATCATGTTTTGTTTGGGCAGGAAATTATCTCTGCTATCTGGAAGACATTTTCAGTTCGTTTCCTGTTATATAATCATGTCACCACTGTTAAAACACATACACACGCCAAATCTGAAGGACATATGTATTAAATCATTGAAAAGTCCTGATTTATTGTAGCCCTTTAATGAGCCGGTTATAAATGTGGACATACAGTAGCTCATTCTACCTGAGGACGCAGTACATCTCTGTCCAAACCTGTAGCAACTATATGTGGCTGTGGGAGAAAAAAAAACCCTGAAGAAACAAACACAAGTCCATTTGGTTCTCCGTAATTACACTAAATGTTGGAAAATGGCAGAACAGCTCTGTGTTCTTGAATATATAAGTTGTTCTTTTAGTCAAACAGCTCATTCATTATATTATGAGCCATGAAAGGGCCTTTTGAGGACATTTGGGCTCAACTTACTGCTTTTAACCTATATGAGAAATGTATATGTATATTTTAGAAAGTGAGTTAGAAAAGTTATTATTTATCGGAGTGCATGTGCAAGAATACAATATTCAATGGAGATCATTGAAATGGTTTTAGATGTTGCCTGCTGCGGTGCCTTGTTGTATCCAAGAGCCAGGTCCAGGAATGTGGAGACCTGCGGTCCCAGCCATTCAGTGTGTTGACAAAAGACAGTTGGGATGCTATTATTAGTGCCACTATCCATATATACTTATACCAGTCTGCAGTTCCAAAACTCTCTTTTGTTCTTTTAATCCTCAAAAATATCTTTTATGCTGCGGATCGTATAGCCCACGGGGAATTTTAGAACTCTTGCAAGTGACTGTGTGAACTCTGAATGTGTTTATGACTTACAGCTATAATACCAATAAAGATGTCTATTATTGTAGAGATGTGTGACTTCTCTGTTCCTTCGCTGAATGATGGTGTCTGTGCTTCATCAGGGCTGTCAGCAGGACGCCTGATGCTGCCTCACTCCTCATCCCATGTTTCTATAAATGCAGAAGTGATTCTTGTCAGTGAAAGTTTCTCCAGAATAAACACAGAAGGAGGGAAGTGACAGTAGCTCTGACACCTCACCAAGTCCCACTCAATGGCCACTATCCTGCAGAGCGTCATGGTATTCAAGAGAGAGGGATCAAAGACCCACTCCCCTCCCCCACCTGGTTACCATACCACCTGGGTAGGTGGGAATGACCACGATCTATCTAATGACAACAGCACCGCTCACTCCAAAACATAAGACACTGACTTGGTGAGAACTAAATCAACTCATTTATTAAACGACCACCTGCAGTTTGATGTTGCTCTTTCCTTCGTATTATAGCAGTACAGTTAAATCTAAGGCTACGTTCAGACTGTAGGCCAAATCTGATTTCTTTTTACCCATATGTGACCTATATCCGATCTGTTAAAGACGGTTTGAACAGCACAAATCCAACCCAGGCTTTCAAATGTGGCTCTGCATATCTGGTATTTTACGATGTGCCTTCAGTCTGAACAGCGGGGTTGCATTTATTCGACCTTGAGGTCATTGAAATGCAACAAACATCACAATCCTGTGTCCCAGGAGGAGGAGCAGCGGGAAAAATACATTCTGTAAACAGGGTGTACCTGCATGGTTATGTAGTACATCAGGACCTCTTTTGCTTCTGGGGGTCACATTATGTTCATACTCAGAGCTGATTGAAGTCACATGTCCCAATATTGGTCTTATTTTTAGCCACAATACTTTATTAAATATTCATTCATGTTAGGATGGCTCAGAGCAAGAGTATACATATATATTTTTTTCTTTTTTGCATTTATCTGAGGTCATCATTAGGTACACCCTTGGGGGGGATATGTATATATGTATACATTTGTCTTTTATTATTGGGTATTAAAAAGCTGGAAAAGTGCCAGGTACCAAAATGAACCCAATTTCATAGAAGCACCGATATCCCCACAGGAAGTCATAATTTTGAGATAAAAAGTCATAATTCTAAGATAAAAGACAATTTTGAGATTTTAAAGTCTTAATTTTGAGATAGGAAAGTCATGATTATGAGATTAAAAAAAAGACATAATTTTGAGATTTAAAAAAAATCCTAATTATGGGATAAAACTAATAATTTTGAGATTAAAAGTCATACTTTCGAGATAGGAAAGTTGTAATTTTGAGATTAAAAGCATCATAATTTACAGATAGAAAGTCATAATTATTAGATTAAAAGACATAATTTTGAGGTTTAAAAAAAGTCATAATTTTTTTTGGGGGGGGGGAGTCATAATTATGAGATAAGACATAGTTATGAGATAAAAAGTCACAAATTTCAGATAAAAAGTCATAATTATGGGATGAAAAGGTCCAAATGTCCCTCCCATGGCCAGGGGAAACCGTTTGGAGCAGGTTCCTTCTCTGACACAACACGGGCCGGTTCTGGTCCGCGGACCGTATGTTTGACACATGTATGTAAAATGGAAAGTGTAAGTACTTCCTCGTGCGTCCTTCGTGCCTGTGTGTTTTCGGCTGGGTAGGGGGGTAGATCTCGAGGAGCCGGACAAGGCGCAGACTGGAGAAAAAGCCCCTCCCCACAGATCACTGCACTAGCGATTGTCCTTTTAACTTCATTGTTGAGGAGAAGCGACGCCCCGCTTGGCCACGGCTAAAGGATCAAACACCCCCTGTGATCGGCACGACCCCCAGCCCTGTTCTCATGGAAATCAGACCCTGCCTCCCGGACACACTTTGTGCAGAGATGCAAAGTTGAAGCGCATTCCCAGCCGGGACGAGCCAGGATGAGGATGTCTGCGCGGAGCTGATCCTTCCATCCATCTCCTTTTTTTCCGTTGGTTTCTTTTCTTTCTTTTTTTTACCCTCTGGATCCACTCATTCTCCTTCTTCTCCTTCCATCATGCTGGATTTAACGCAGCTCCTGCTTTTGTGCGCGCTCCTCGGCTCCGTTTACGCGCCGTGCCCTCCGCGGTGTGAGTGTTCAGAGGCGGCTCATACGGTGAAGTGCGTGTCCAAAGACCTGCGCACCGTGCCCACCGGGATCCCGGGATACACCAGGAATCTGTTCATAACCGGGAACCAGATCAGCCGGATCGGACCCGAGTCTTTCATCGGACTGGAGAACGTCACCAACCTTTCTCTGAGCAATAACAGGTACCATTCAGATCCACATCTACCCTTAGTTCAACCACCTGAAATACTGACATCTGTATTAAAGCCACTATTCTGGTGTGTCTACACTTATATAGAGCTGCCACTGGGTCACAAATGGAATTCATCTACAACACCATTCATAGTTTCCAAGGGACTTATTCATTTTAGACATGTAACTTTAAAAACATAACTATGACTTGAAATCAGTTGTGTTTTGTGTGTTATATATATATGTATACATACATATATATATATATATATATGTGTGTGTGTGTGTGTGTGTGTGTGTGTGTGTGTGTGTGTTGTTCTTACAGTATCCAGCAAAACAAAGACAATAAAGTCGGTTATTTCTGGATGTGATCTCAGACTTTGGGAAACATTGATCATAATTTTGTGCACTTTTCTAATATTTTATGAATCACCAGTTTATTAACACTAAATACTTCCTTAGTCCTTAATCCCTGCAGCCCTAAACTTCTATCTTCATGGATGGATGGATGGATGGATGGATGGATGGATGGATGGATGGATATTAGAGTGTTTATACAGTTTTCCATAAAGTTGGAATAAGAATATTTTTCTACTTCTTCTCATGAATTGATTGTGATTTATTCTTGATAGATCAAGTGTAACTGGACTCACTATGTCATCACTGGACCTGTTCAAATGTGATGTGTATTAATAGGAAAACAGAATTATGGGTATACCCATGACAGTGTAGATTCATCTCTGAAACAAGGTGGAGCTCTGGTTCAAGCTGTGGTTTCTGTTTCTGTTCTACTAAGATGTTCAGATGTTTAAGTCCGATCTGATTCTAAGGTCTGTTCTGGTGTTTCTCGGATCTCCTTAAATGTAGAATTTCCGAGGTGGAATCCCACACCTTCGCCAGACTCCGCAGCCTTCGCACTTTGGACCTGAGCAACAACCAGCTGGCTGTCATCCACCCAGAGGCCTTCACCGTCCAGAACCAGTCCCTGCGGGAGCTCAACCTGAGCCGGGCCCTCTACAACCACTCGTCAGTGCTGGACCTGGCCACGTGCCTGCGTTGGAGCTCCTTGGGAAGCCTGCGGGTCCTGGATCTGTCCGACAACAGCCTCATCTACTTACCTTCACGCATCTTCTCCCACCTGACCAACCTGCGGAGGCTCCAGCTGTCCAACAACTCCCTGGTGGCCATACACAACTCCACCTTCCTGGGTTTGGAGCGGCTAGAGGAGCTTGACCTGACCCTCAATGCTCTGAAGACGGTGCCCGAGGAGGGTCTGACCGAGCTGGACTCCCTTCCTGGAACTACCCTCCTGCTGGCGGAGAACCCCTTTATATGCAAGTGTGGAATTGAACCTTTTACGATGTGGCTCAACAGATCCCAGGGCCGCATCAGGGACGTGGAGGGCCTGGTGTGTGCGTTTCCTGCCACCATGAGGAACACGTCTCTGCTGGTGGCGGGCAGACTGACTCTGGGATGCCACCAGAGGGACGCGGGCGGAGATCTGGCCCTGCAGACCTCCTATGTCTTTCTAGGAATCGTCCTGGGCTTCATCGGCCTCATCTTCCTCTTTGTACTTTATCTCAACCGCAAGGGCATCAAGAAGCGGATCTACGACATGCGGGACGCCTGCAGGGAGGTGTGGGAAGGCTACCACTACCGCTTCGAGATCGACTCCGATCCCAGGTTATCGCAGGTGTCGTCCAGCGCAGACGTGTGAGAGGATCCCGTCTGTTTTTTTCCCTATGAAATGGACTTTTTCTAATGCATTTATCTGTAGCGATGTGTAAAAAGTGTACAGATTTGTCTGTAAATATATACATACGATAGAGTTAATAATCATTCTGCCTTGATTAAAGCATGCACTGCCCATCTTTTCTTGAGTCGCAGCAACTAACCACCATCTTTTCAAACACAAAATGTCCAATGAATATATTGTCCGATGAATGTTATGTCATACAGTGGTGGAAAAAAGTTTTTGGACACACCATGTATTTGTGATATATCGCCAGAGACAGAGGAAAGTAAAGGGTTTGTCTTCTTTACATTAAATAACTGACTTGATTGGAAACAGCATGATGCAACAGTTTGTTAAGATCCTTTTTTTAAAAATGGAATGTCCTTTGTATTGGACGTAAAGCTGTGAAACTTGTCCCCTACACAGAACACAGTGCATTGCCGGTTCTTAGGAGGATATTGCATTAAAAATCACTCTTAAGTCATTAAACTCTACCAGGTATTATTCCATTCTCTAAACCCACGTGCTCTGTTCTGCACATGCTCAGTTCCGTCAAGGTCAAAACTGGATGTTTCAACAAAATACTGAAATACATCCAGGAAACGATCAAGAATTTAGTTGTTTTTTTTTGTTTTTTGTTTTTTTTATGAAGAATAAACCAAAACAATAATTTGCATTTGTTATGTCTGATGCAACCAAACACAAAAGCAATTTCCCCCAAATATTTCATGATATGTGAGAATGTGTCAAATTTGAAAACTTTTTTCCACTCTTGTATATTGCTCTTTATGTCCGCACGAGAGCAAAAGTAAGTGCCTGAAGTCAGTCATGAGTGAAAACAAAGCTGAACTCACTTTCGACATGGCACGCTTTCATTTATTGTTCCACGTCCGGTCTCATCTTCATATTTAATTTGTACTAAAGGCGACAAAAAGCTGCAATAAAATCCTGACACTATGAAAACAAAACTCTGGGAATTCAAAGCACAATCACTCGTTCATCTTTGAACCATTTCAAGCCCTTTTGGTCCTCCATCCCTCGGCCCCCGGGGTGCCAGAAAGGAATTAAACCCCCCCCCCAAATGCTCCTCCAACGCTCTCTTAAAATCACCACCCTGCTCCTCCTCTGGCTGTCGGATAGGAAGGGGGGTGGTGGGAGGGGAAACAGGGGAAGGGGGATCCAGCAAGCGCAGACCGGCGGAAACCTCCAAGCCCCCTCATTTTTTTCCCTCCCGTTTTTCCTCTTTTTTTTTTTTCATGAAACGTTGCTTTGTTTCAATTCCTTGGGTTTTATTGTCAGAATGATGAGAACCAGTCGCGTAGTGAGGCCGCTGAAAGCAATCTCCCTCCTCCTTAAAGACAACAGCCGCTCTGGAAGACTCTTTGAAGGAAAAATCTGGCTCTCCACGTTTTTCTGTTTAAGGGGATTTTTTTTTTTTTTTTTCAGTGATAAGATACAGATGATTCTGAAACACCAGCTACATTGTTTCATTCAGCACTTTGCTCTGACCGGTGAAGGAGTGTTCTCGTCCTTTTTACTCTTTTACATTTGGGGAATATGCTATGTCTTTTTAAGCAAATTCTGTTTTTATTGGGAGTCAGAAAATGTGTTGCTTAGTCAAACCCAGAGACTTCATGTGCATGTTCAACCCATAAAGACCCAAACATCCACCATTTACCAAAATCATCTACTCATATAAACTGTTTAATACCTGTTGATCCACTAGTACGTGTAAATAATTGGTGTAAAATATCAGCTTGTCTTGTTTTTTGGACGTTCAGAGGCTCCATCATCTTCTACAACATTAATTTGTCAGTAAAACCCATGGAGTCGGATCAATGTTCAGTTTTGTCAATTAAAAAAAAAAAATACAATAACCCTCAACTTTACTCTGAGCTTTTATGAACATCTACAGTTGCGGAAAAAATTATTAGACCACCTTTGTTTTCTTCAATTTCTTGTTCATTTTAATGCCTGGCACAACTAAAGGTACATTTGTTTGGACAAATATAATGATAACAACAAAAATAGCTCATAATAGTTCAATTTCAGAGCTGATATCTATCCATTTTCATGTTTTCTTGATAATAAACAGAATCACTTAAGTTCTTATATCAATATCTACCGACCAAACCAGTGCTTTTAGACATTCCATGTTTTCTTTTCTATCTGTTTTAGTCACATGATACACACAGGAGTTAGGACTGGATTGTATAACTATTGTTTTTATGACTTTTGATGGTCTAATATTTATTTTCCTGTGACTTTACCTGACTAGTAAATCAAATGTAGGAAAATACATGATTTTCACTGAAAAAACACAAAATACAGAGCATAGTATTATAGGGTCAAAACACGGTATTTGAAATCTCTCTGACGAGACATTTTAGAGACAATTTGACAAATTAGTGTTGCTGCATGACCCACATTTTTACTTTTAAATTCATTTTTCCTTTAGTTGGACCATCAGGGATTATCCAAAACAAGGAGCTACTTTATATTGAAATAAATGTTGCAATGGCAATCAATTAAAGTTTGCTCTCTGACGGGACATTATTCTGCTTTGACTCTATAATAAATAGTGATGAATCACTTAAGAAAGGTTAAATATAAAGAACTAATTATTTGGTAGTAGAAGTGACATTTTTTTACTGAAAAAATGCAAAATACAGAGGATAATATTATTTGAAGTGGTGCCAGATACAACAAACTCCGCCCCTCGTACATATTGTAGTTTATTTTAGCACCGATCCAGCTGATGTTATCATGTCTACGAGTGTGGTGATGTCAGCATATCAATTGCCTCTATATGTTTTTATAGACATCGACTCCCTCCCTCAGTTCAAATCCGCCCTTAAAACTCATCTCTTCAGATTAGCATTTTCACTATAATTGCCATGTTTTTTTTTATGGGTTTTTTAATGTTTTTTATGATTTTTGTTTTGTTTGTTTGTTTCTGTTTTTTATTGTTACTATGTTTTAATTTTCTCTGTAAAGTGCCCTTGAGTGACCTGAAAGGCACTTTTAAATAAAATGTACTATTATTATTATTATTATTATTAGAAATGTTGCCAATTATCAGTAAATAAGAAAAGAAAAACGTGGAAAATGTTTTAACTTTGACCTACTTTTCCTAAAATGTACAGCAGTAGACAATACAGAAGATAATATAACAGTAAATGGAGAGAAATCACTTAAAGGAGAATTCCGGCCATTTTACAAACATATCCTCATCTGCTTGAGGTCAAAGAAAGTTGGCCAAAGGGAAAATTTTCATGCGGGCTGCGCAAAGTTATCCTCTTGCACCGTTTTCCTCAAAAGCGGGCATTACCGGGCAAGCTTTAAACCCTCTGTCAAAGTCTGAACTGCTATCAAAATGCCTTT
>JAQQZY010000003.1:24285340-24302092 GCA_030068375.1 Ostorhinchus rueppellii
TGACTTGTCCAGGGTGTACCCCGCCTTCGGCCTTAAGTAGCTGGGATAGGCTCCATGTGACCCTAGTGAGGATAAAGCGGGTATAGAAGATGAATGAAAAAAAGTTGTGCCAGGTCGTTTCCTAGCAACCCCCCCCAATGAAAGCCGTCATTGGCAGTGAATGAGTTAACTGCTTTATGGAGTTCAACCAGGTGCCAAAAAAAAGCAGCTAAATTCATTAATTTTGTATATATGTAATAAAAAAAAGGAAATTGTGCAACAATTAATTTTCAATTGTTCAACAATTAATTTTCAATTGTTCCATCACATAAGATAGCGTGTTTATATTGCTCTACTCCAAAACTCCGAAAAAATGAAGGTTGAAAAAAAAAATAAAATAAAAAAAATAAAAAAATCACTCATCTTCTGAACCCACTTTATCCTCACTAGGGTCTGACATATAGAGACAAACAATCACTATCACAAAAGCAGATAAATTAATTTAGAAAAATCAAAAAAGGAGCCCCACAACTAAAACTAAAACTACTGGGCCAAAAATCAAATACTTCAGTGTGTTCCAGTTCACAGTTCATGTTCAACATCCCAAAGCTCTTATTCATGTACATTCTGAGTGCCTTATTTAGTAAAAACCTGTAAAACTTCAATTCCTCTGTCTTTTTCTGTTCTTCCACCTGTTTAGACACTAAAACACACAGTTAAAAAAAAAAAACAAAAAAACACTTTAGAAAAGGAACAGGAGCACATACTCACAGCAGCTTCTCCGACACAGACGCCAATTCACAGCAGCACGTTTACCTGCAATATCTGAGGGGTTAAAGGGTTAAACATCAAAGTTTCATGTCGTCACTGTTAATAATTAGTCTGAGAGTTCTGAGTATCTGTCCAACCCACTCAGGTTTATTTTAGGAGATCCTGGTGCTTAATGCAGTTCAAGTCAGACTCCCCTTAAGTCAATGTTGTGAAAAGGAAGTGAGGGCTTTACTGTAGATTACTCCGTTTTCATATCCTTTGAAAATAAAAACATCTCAAGATCAATGAGACTTCCTGAATAAATAAAAAAACATAAAAACCACATCAAGACTAAAGAGGTGGCGGTCGAGTCTGAAAACAGCACTGATGCCACATTTAGCTCCTGCTGGTTTTTGCAGACAGTCATTTAGACTCTTGGTAATTATACTCGTCATAAGAATAGACGGTTTGTTTTTGATGGGCACATTTGGTATCAGACGGTCTTTAAAATCCAAAAAGTTAAATCCAGCTAAACATTACAGTGGAATAACAGGGTTTGTCTTGGGTTCTTATCTGTGTGTGTCGAGCAGACGGAGGCCGCTAATGTAAATATAGATGTAAATATCATCTCCGCATGTGCATTTCTGTGACAAGGACAGTCACGCAACAGAGGTGAGATGTCAGACGGTACACAGATGGAAAACATGGCTGTGCATTTGATCAGCGACAGACTCCTCAGAGCGAAGTGTGCGACGAGCGTCTGCATCCAACAGTCAGCAAAACACAGCGCCACAGCTTTCCTGGTATTAAAAGAGTCTGAAGTGAAGTGTGGGCCAAATGGAAAAATCTAGGGCTTTATTTACTGCTGTATGAGTGGGAGAAGAAATAAATCCACAGCAAACGTCTTACGAAGATTTAATGTACATTTATTCTTAACACGTGGAACATATAGTATAAAGATTTCATACTGAATAAATGATATTCATTAAGCCAAAAAAAAGGAAAAAAGAGGAATTTACATCAAGTTTTTAGCTACATCATCTGAAATACAAATATGCAGAATCCGCATCACTGGAAAAAAACAAAACAAAAATAAACAAAATAAAAGTAAAATGGTTTCTTCATCAAGGTCTAGTTTGTCATTTATGAAGGAGCTCAAATGGAACCGCAGACATGATTTTGTTGTTATATTCTCTACACCCAGACCGAACTGAAAACTGAAGTTGTGTTTGTTTGTTGGGGGTGGCGTTGGTTGGACAGCAGCTAAACACCCCACCCCCACCCCCGCCACCGCCGGAGCCACCGGGGCGAAGCGCCGAGGGAACGGGAGCAGGTGGGCGTCAAGTAAGTTACATGGCGTACTTGATGCAAGGGGAACTTTTGTCAAAGATTAAAAATGGTGAAGAGCAACAGAAGTTGAGAAAGAAGAGAGAGAAGTGTAATGTACAACATCATATATACACTGCAGCTTGGACTGCATCTAGAGCTGAGGACCAGTCCTAAAGAGGTGACTTTTTAATATAAGGGTCAAGTCATACAATCAAGGGACAAAGAGGTCAGGGTGTTGTAGGTTCACCATACTTTGGGGGGAAAGCCGTTTTTCTCTCTCAACATTAACTAAAACTGTTTTTAAAAACTACAGTTTGCTGCCAAGCCAGCGTATCTCAGTGTGAAACAGTATTATTACAGTATGTTTACAGTTTTTAAGGTGTACAGTACAGAAAAAAGTCCTACAATCTACTGCACAGGCCTCCCATGACACATGTCTGTTCACAGCCAATAATGTGGTTCCTGTGGGGCTGAGTATATAGCATCCAAAGTTACAGCAATTATACCACACCACAGTCTGTGAGTCTATGTAGCCTCCGAACATGAACCATAATATTGTTTAGTCCGTGCCCCCTCTTCCCCCTGCCGACCCCCGAAGGGAGAAAGCGAGCACATGTATCCCCCAAACTCACTGTAAACGAGACAGCAACTTTGGTTACAGTTTTTTTCTTTTTTTTCTTGAGATTTTTCTTTTCATTAAAAAACAAGTCCTTTCCGCAGGGCAGTGCACTCTGTCCTATGCCTGGGTCCCGATCTGTTCTTCTCCGCCGCCGTCTTTCCATTTTGTTTCAACTCCACAGCTACTTCATGATATTCCTTCCTTTAGTGAGAAGCAGGGGTAAGAAAGACAGTGGAATCCGAGGTGATTTTGCATAAATTAAAAAAAAAAAAAAAAATAGGACAGTCAGTTTTTGCTCTTCACTCACACGCAACAGACACACGCACACAAAAAAAGAACGGGGGTGAGGGGGAACGGAAAGAGGCGGAGCCGACACCTCCCCACGGCTGTCATGACTGGCCAATCAGAAACAGTACATCACAGATCACTTGGGACACCATAGAGTTCATAAGTGGGGACACCGAGATGTCCAGTAGCCGCGACTCGTACAAAGTGAACTCTGAGTGGTTTTCCTCTACTTTAGCGAGAGCGTGCAGGGCCCGGGCCGCCCGCCGCATCATGTCCACACTGGTGGGTTCGAAATGGGGTCCACCCTGCATTTGTAACAGGGAGCTCTGGCTCTGCTGGTACTGGGTCGCCGCTAGGCTGTCCTCCAGGAAGCCCAGCAGGTTCCCCACGCTGCCTTTCTGCACGGCGATGGCCCGTGCCGCCAAGCTGTCGCCCTGAGCCAAGTTAGCCAACAGGACGACCGCCATTTCCCGGCACACGGCCACCTTGCGCTCCCCAACTAAGCGCACCAGCGAGCCATAGAGCTTCTCCAAGCGGCTGAAAGGCGGCGTTGCCAGAATGAGGTCGACGTTGTTGTCCTGGATGCTGAGCTTGCTGAGGGTCTCTAGGACCAGTCTCTGGGGGGAAAGTGAGCCATGGGGCCCCAGCGTGGGGAAGGGGTCCAGTGCCTCAGCTGAGGGGCACACGGCCCAGTGGAGCAGCCCGTCCAGTAGTGGCAGGCATATGCTCTCTGGGTAGATAGAAAGGTCCAGCTGGCCTGAGATGTTGGCCAGAGTGACCAGGCAGTTCTCCCGCAACACCTCCAGACAGTCCCACCACCACTCGTCTCTCTCACAGCTCACGCCTTCGTCCTCCTCCTCCTCTTTCTCATAAGTGACGGGTGCTTGTTTCCGTTCGGGATGCCTGTGGTGGAGCAGCACCAGGCGGCCCAGCAGCAGCAGCAGGCCTGGGTGTTTGGACATCTCCAGGTCGTTCCCTGGGACGAAGGAGAGGCTGCGCACAATGTTGGACACGCAGATACACCGCCGCGCTAGCGAGTCCTGCCAGTCCGACAGAGTGCTGAGCGGCGTCTCGTCTTTGCTGTGAGGCTCATCCTCGAGGATCTTCACGTTGCGGCGGCTCTGGAGGTCAGGGTTAATGCTGAACAGGTACTTGCCGTTCTCCTTCTGCTCCTCAGCTCCTCCACGAACCACTTCTTCTGTGACCGACCCCGGGCGGGCTGATAGCACGTCGTCGATGGTGGCAGTGACCGGCGCGCCGATGGGAAGAGCAGGAGGACTGGTCTTCTCTGCTGAAGACTTCTGAGGCTCCGAGGACTGGGGCTGCTGTTGCTGCCGTGGCTTGTCCTCTCCACTGGACTTGGATGTGTCAGAGGGCTCTATCACTGCTGGAGGGACCTGGACCTGGACCTTCTTGCGGCTCTCAGTGGCTGTCGGTGTGCGTTTCCGCTGTTTGAGCAGGTCCATCCTGCTCTCAAAGTGGGTCTGGATGTGTTCCGTAGTGTCCCCGCCGCCGATGCTCCAGTGTATCAGGCCGCTGTCAAAGCTCTGCCGCTGCCCAAGCTTGGATGAGTGGTTCACCAGGAAGGGGTTCTTCTTGCGGACCACCTTGATGGGGAGTTTATCAAACTTGCTGGCCTGCTTGGGCTTTTCCGAGTGGAAACTGGGGTCCTGGGAAGACCCTGAGGTAGAGGTAATGGGTTCCTTGACAGAAGACTCCCTTTCCTTCTCCTCTTCTTCGTCCTCTGAAGACTTGTCTCTCAGGGAGTCGTCCTCCTCCTGTTTCACCTGGACCAGTGATGAGTTGTCAGGATTGGCCTTTTCCTCTACCTCCTTCTCCTCCTCCTCCTCGTCCTCGTCTTCGTCATCTGTGTCCATGTCCCCTCCCTCAGGCATTGGAATCTCATCATCAGAGTCGTCATCAGCAGCGTTGGGGTCTATGAGGGTGCGCTGGCCCGGGTCTCCTACTTCGTACTCCTTTAGGATGCCAAAGATCTCAATGAGGCAGCGTCTGAAGTACTCCACCACCAGCTCCAGGAATCCAGGCAGCTGAGGAACAGAAGAAGACGTCATCAAAACAGTCCTACAAGCACATGCTGCAAAGAATTTACATAAAACAATGTTTCTGCAAGTTTCAAGTTTTAAGACTTCCATCATAATGAGCAAAACTCTGTTTTTGTTCACATGCCCATCAGTGTGGATGTCAGAGAATATCTAAAATATTTTATTTGTTTGCAGATTGAATAAGTGACATGCTGTCAGTACTTCAGTAACTTTACATTGACCTTGTCCTGTCGTTCATAAGCGCCTTTCCACCGTGTCATTCTCTCAAAATTATTGGATTAATACAACGCATGTGCAGCTCTCAAATGAGTAAAGAAAGGCAGCTCACTTTATCTGAATTAAATGCGACTTCAACGGTTTTAGTCAGTTTCCCTAACCTGAGGGACTTGTAATTTAAGTGTCATAATTAGACTTAAGTCTTTGAGCTAAAATAACTATATTTTGAACCCACAGACATGCTGAAACAAAAGTAACATTGTGGAACTCACCTGGCATAAGTTAAAAGTAGTAATGCTACTGTCATCGTACAATAAAATATTAATGGTGTCCAAGGCCCAGGTGCTTTCAGCTAGTAAGCCTGACTTCAGTGACATCATTACTCTCCAAGCCTCAGGAGTGCCTGAAAAAAACAGAATGTGGATGAGAAACTTAACTGTGATCAGTCGATACAGTGGTCAAAGATCAACTCGCTCATAAGATCAGAACATAAAATAATTCAACTCTGAAATACAGTTATGTGTTTTTCTGGTTTACATAATATTACACAGCTTATTAATTGACTTTGTCTATATTTCTTTTCTTTGTACTACAAATTATTGGTTCACATGATCAGGTCAAGTATTGACTGAGGGATTAAGTCAAAGTCACATACCGATGTCTTTCATGGTGAGCCTTTTGCGGGGCTTAAGGTGGGGTTGGGAGGCCTCCACAGAGCCAGGAGGGAAGGCCACATCTCTCCTGATCATTGGTTGCTGCACAGGAGCCTGGCCAATGTGAGAGGCGGGCACTGGGGGTCCAGCTTTCTGCACTTTGATGCCTGGATGCATGTAAGGGGACTTGCTGGGCGACGTCCTGCTGTCCAAGGGCCGCGGCATAGGTGCTGGGCTCGACACCTGAGGAATGTGGTTCTGGGAAGTCTGGTAGGTGGATGGCAAGGGTCTCGTCATGGGTGGTCCAGAACCTCCAGGGCCGAATGGTGGCTGCCGCTGGTTGACATGGCCGGGCCATTGACCTTCATGGTTCATTCGTTGGTCTGAGGGCATCATCTCCTCAGAGCGGTTCATGGCGTGGTATCCGGGTCCCTGGCCGGGTACAGGAGGACCTTGCCGGTTGGGATAGTTGGGATAGCCCATTTCATTGCGGCCCTGCCACATTGGACCCTGGGGACCATCAGGACCTGAAGGCATGGGGCTTCCCATCATCTGAGGAGGCATTGGCGACTGTGAGTTGGGGCCTGCAGATGATGGTCCTCTGTCTCGGCCAAAGGGGAAGGGGAACTGATTCTGTGGGCCTGGTGGTCTGCGGTCCCCTCCTGGGTATGCATTATACTGGTTATACATGTCCTGTTGACCCTGTGGTCCTGAGGATTGGGGTCCTGGCTGCTGCTGACCACTGTAGGGGACGTTGTACATTTCACCTTCATGGCGCTTAGCAGGTGGGCCATAACCTCCATCTACAGGGCGCTTGTAGTTCTGTCAAAAAATAACAATCATAATTATATGTAATTAGTGAACATCTAAATTTCCTGCCTGAATCTGGTTAATGGAAAATCAATCAATGTAAAGAGTGTAAAAAATGCATGAGTCATATAAACATATCTTTTAAAAAAATGTTGAACTCGAGGAGAGTCAGACTGCAAGAGCAGCTCTGAACAACACTGAACAAAATGTTCTCACCGGTTGCTGCTGTGGATACATTCCTGGTTGTTGATTTGAATATGGGCCACCAGGGGGAGCTCCCTGGCCAGGGTACTGGTTGGCATAGGAGTCATGTCTGAAAACAATAACAAAAAAGAGAGGAGTTCACACTGATTCATGTTTAATTTTTAGTACCGTTTAAGACGGTCTAAGTATAGAAAGGATATCATCCAACTCTCTGTGAAAATGATCACAAATATGAAATGGCTTTTCAACAACATCTACAAAAATCCCACTGTTCACAGTGATGAGCACTGACCGTTGCTGTGGTGGAGGGCGGCTTGGTGAGTACATCCCTGTGTCGGCTCCAGAAGGCATCATGTTGGGCTGTGGAGCTCCTGGTCCCATGCTGCCGTCGGGGCCCATGCCTGGTTCCTGTCTGTAGAATCAAAAACACTTCCGTGAGTCTAAGTCTAACTAAAGGGATGATGTGCTGGAGTTCTTTTCCATTCTGATAAGCAGTTGGATCATAACACAGTTTATTTACCTTCGGTCATATCCATAAGGATACTGTTGCCTCTGGCTCATCTGCATGTTACTCATAGGGCCTGGGGGGCCTCTGTTGTATTGTTCTCCCATTCCACTGTTGGGTCCAGGTTGCATGAACTGCTCTCCAGCTGAACAAGTTAAAAAAAAAAAAAAACAGAACATTTTTAATGTCAGCGCTTCACAGAGATCCTACAGCAGGTACAATTAAGCTTACACCTACCTTTCCGCATGCCACCAAAGGGGTCCTTGCTGGACTCAAAGGGAGGCATCCGACTCATCATCTCCGGACCACCCATCCCAGGCTGGTAGCCCTGAGAGTTGGGGGTCATGGCGTTCCTTCTGGGGAATGCAGGGTCTCCACCATCAGCAAAGGGGTCCTGCAGATTTACACTACTCCTGTAGGAGAGTGTATAGCACGTTAGTACAATAAAAAGCTTCTTCTGTTTCACATATTTGGTCTTTAATACTGTCCTGTCTGCTGAAGAACAGACCTTCTATGTCTTTTGAAGATTTAAGGACTACTTTAAACTACAATATATTAATCAGACTTGTTACTGAAGCAATCCAACACATTAACACATGTCCATTTAAGATACAAGTTATCAAAGATGGTTGACATCACAGTAATGTAAAAGATGGAGAAAATCTGACAGAGGATGCCATTTCGAATGTTTTGATCCCTAAACTAACCTGTTACTGAGGTTTTTTTGTTGATAATGACAGAATGCTGGGGATTTATAGCAAGGGGAGGTTATTTTCCAATTACTGGGTGGTGTAAATGCTGAATTCAGACTGGATGTTTTTCTTTGGTTATTCCTCACAGTCCTGAGCTGGTCCATATATACTTTAAAAACAACTAAGTTTTAGTTTAAGTTGCTTGTAGTATGCAAACATGTAGTGGATCCTTTATTGTGTGCATCTAGTAAACAGCAGTGAATGCAAAGTGAATACTATTTATATTGTAACCAAATAATGTTAAGCTAATGCATACAATAAAGATATTTTTTGTTACCCAAACATATCTTTTAACATTTAGGAATAGAACCAGGGAACTGATATGAATCGGAAGGGATACACACAACTGGAATTGTCGATTTTGACTTGTTTTCAGAGTATTTTAAGATGATGATGTGGTTTCAACTGTACCTGACACCAGGCATGGGGGGCATTTGTGAATGTGGGGTCGAGGCTGGAGTCGGTGGTTTCAGGTCTCCCCCTTCTGCCATGGAACTACTGGTGGACTGAGGAGTCTGGGGGCCTTGCAGGGATCCAGAACCAGCTGCAAAACAACGATATACATACTGTATGAGGGACAACAACAAGGAAGCTGTGACTGCAGGTTTGTCAAATTCAAGAATTTAAAGATTCCCACAAATTCAGAGAACATCCATTTTTTTGAATTCGCGCCAGCAACGATGGGTGAGAGCTGACGTTTGATAGTGAAGCAGGAATAGATCAGCTAAGCACGGCTGGGGGGCTTTTAAGAACACTTGCTGCTTTTGGCAATCCTAAATCCCATTAAGAAATTCCTGAGTGCTGCACAGAGGAGCGCAGTTTGTGTCAAGCTGACTGGCTTTTGAGTGCACAGCCAGCAAAAATGTTGAATCCTCCAGCTCATCACAGCATGCCAGTCCCCCTCACCACCCTCCATCACTCCCCTCAACCACCGGCAGGCTCTTGGAGTCACCAGGAAACAATGATCTGAAGCCTGACTCTGACAGATTACCGCCGAGCCTGTAGAGACAGGAGGCAGCGAGAGGTGTGTGTACATGCACAAGAGTGAGTGATAGTTTGTTTGTGTTGTGTGTATGTGTGTGTGTGTGTGTGTGTGTGTGTGTGACACAGCGGCGCTCATCCTTAACTTCAGCCTAGGACTTCTCACTATTAGCACGCCAGTCTGATGACTCACAGGTTCCCATTCATTAAACTGGCACACACACATACACATCCACACACAACACCGGGGTCAGTGGCAGGTCACATTTATTCACATTTTCTCACATCACCCTCTCGCCTCTGTAGCACTCACACGTACACATTAACCGGCTCCCCCTCCCCCCTTCACCCCTCCTCCCGCTGGGCAGGGATTTCCCTCTCTCTACTAAAGATGAAGGGAGGAAAAGGGGAGGGGGGATCTCGTGAGGATGGAAAAAAATAGCGTGGTAGAAACAGAGTCAGAGAGAATCGTGTGACTTTTACACACACACACACACACACACACACACACACACACACACACACACACACACACACACACACACACACAAGCCTCTTCCCTCCATTCATCATTTCTGGCTCAGTACTAATCTCCAGGGAGTGTTGCCTTGCCTCTGTAGCCCAGGGCCAGGCACCAGGCAGGGAGGAGGACACGCCACTGACGGGGCATCGCTATCGCCAAATCACCCTCCTCCCCCTCCACCGACCCCCCTCCCCCCTTTCGCCGGCTTTTCCTTCCTACTAACTAGAGGGCTGATGCCAGCTGACAAGCACCCTGATGTCTCCTGTAACAACACCCCGGCGCTGACTCAGTGCCCTGTGTCTGACAGCACTGGGTCTGGGCCAGACACTGAAGCAGCAGCGGCAGCAGCACGTGGTCGCTCCTGGTGTGGTGGTTTGCTCCTGGCAGCTCCAACAGGACTCCCTCCAAAACAAATGGCTTCCAGGCGACAACGTGATCCCCGAGTCACAGCTCCCCCCCCACACCTCTGATATGACACTGGCAGTTTACACACAGAGTTCATTCAAAGATTTGACATGCTACAGGAGTCAAGGGGAGCCTCTGGTTATGTCCTGTGCAAATGCCACACAGGATTCCCCGTAGAAATATGGAAGTGTCCAGAGGAAAAGAGTTATGTCACTCAGAAAATCATGTCCAAGTGTAATCCTATATGATTTTTTTTTTTCCAACATAATAATTCAATGTTGTCAATTAACGCAACTTCCAAAATCTTGATCCTGAAGGTGAATGTTTCATTTTGTGACACACTGATCCTGACATTCTGGGTTTAAAGCCCAGTTAAGACCAAAGATTTGTGACAAGATCAAAACATTTTAGGATATTTGACTGAAAAGTGGTTTAAACTGGCAGGTCAAGTCAAGCCCAATGATGGTATTTCCACCGATTCAGCTGGTAAAACATTCAACAGCTGGTATGAAAGCTCACCGTTTTACAGTGGTGTGTATGTCTATGCAAGATACTACCACTTATATCCGCCACTTGTAACAGTTAAGGGAGTGGTTAGGATTCCAAACTACACATTTCCTCTTTTACTTGCATTAGTGTGACAGTTTTAAGAACATTGCAGAATGGCTTACTATAAATTATTTCAAGTTTTCAGCTCATCTAGATCTGAATCTCTGGTCTGAAATGAGCTTAAAAATAACATTTTGGATGATACTGGTGGTTTTTGTATTTGTTTGGGTAATTTGTTTTTATCTTATTTTGTCCCTAACCACTAGTGAACTAACTGCTATGAAGCTAAACTCACAGTTTACAACAATTAATTATAATTCAGTGTCCAAACACTCTGCAGAGACATACACTATTCAGCAGACAACTAAAGCCAAAGGAGATTCAGTAACTACTTGGTAAGGGAACAATTTTGGTCAAGTGTATCTTGTCTCACAAACCGAGAATTAATTATTAGTATAATTGTTAAAATATAACCAAAACCAAACCAAAATAACTTTTTTTTTAACCCTAACCATGGACTGCTGATCTCCATCCACTACCTCCTATTTGTACAGAACAATGACAAAGACAAATGACGTTTTGCTGTAACAAAATCAAGGCACTGATCATGTCTATGAACTAACATAATGGTGGCAGCATTACCTTTACAGCATGACATAACTGGATTTGTAATTTACTTATATAGGAATGTAAATTCTATGAGACTGGATTGCTGTGACTTACAGCTACATCGTTGTCATTTACAACTATGCCAATATACGCCAAGAGTAGTGAGTTATTGAGGATAGTAGCCTTGAATATGACAAACGGTGGTCTTAGATCAGCTTTTAACTGCAATTAATAGGATACAATAAAACATACTAGTTTATTGGCAGATGATGGGTGGCAAATAGAGCAAGGAGGATGTGATGGATTGCATGGGAGCCACACTGCACCCGAGGGAGAAAGGGAAATATGAAACAAGACATTGTTCATTCAAGAGGGGGAGACGGCTGGTGTTAAGGTGTAGGAGGACGTCAGCGCTCACCTGGGCTGGGAGGCTGGATCTTGGGCTGGTTCTTTTTGTTATCCGTGTTGAAAAAGTCCGGAGGCGGGTCCTCGCCGCGCTCAATCTTGCACTCGAAGGCGTACAAACACTGGATGTACTGTTTCTTTAGCGAACTGGCGGCGCTGCTCGACGTGCCCACGTTCAGGTTGGTGGCCAGCTCCCTCCACTTCTTGTTCTTGTTCACCTGGTGGGCGACAGAAGGAAAGGAGGAGGCTTAGAAAAGCTCCACTCGGCAGCCTCAGCCATAACAATGCTGCTCGCTGAAATGTGGAATAAGGCGTCCGAGTTCTACCTGCGTGAGGCCACCGATCTCTTTGACAGACACGTAGAGTCTGAAGAGGTCGAGAGGTTTGCGTCCGACTGCGGGTAGGTTGTTCATGCCCATAGCCTTCTCCTCAGCGAAAGCCAGGTACCGATCCACCCACATCTTCCTCTCGGGCTCTGGGCCAAGCTCGTACAGACGAGTGATCTTCTCGTTGGTGATGGTGGAAGAGCTTGACTTCTGCAAGAATCATGTACATGTATTACACTCATGTATCTCAGTACATCTCGGCAGTAATAACCAGTTTCATGCACTATTTAAAAGAACCTAATTAATGCCTTACAAGACCTCAGTGTAAAAAAAAAGAAAAAAAAAAGCACAAACAATTCAACAAGTCTACTTCCTCGTAGCAATTTTTATGCAATGCATGAAAGGAAATGCCAAAAATCTCTGAACGAAAAAATACAAAATTAACTAAAATATGGTGTATAAATGAAAGGTAATAGAGCAATGAAAACAGTTTTAGCAAATATATTATCACTACTAACTTTAATCAAATGTTTATGTGTTGTGTGAATGAGGAGACCGAAAGGATTCTTGAATAAATAAACTAATGCTAAATTTAATGGAAAACAACAACAGAACCTAAGGCAACTTAAGGTTTTGGACAAAATATCTAAAAGCCATAGCTGTTCAGTTAAAATCTTAATTTGTTGCCTAAGTTGCTGTCAATTTAAACTTAAACTGCAATGCAGCAACTTTGTTTATTTCCTTCAATGGCAGCTCACTGCTCATAATGTGTGCTATGTGCTAATGCTGGTACTGTGTGTGTATTAGGATGGGTAAAATGCGACTAAACCTTAATTAATGCTTCGTTATGTAGAAGAAGACATTAGAGGACAATAGCCTGATAACTATTAATTATGGTTTCATTCTTATTCCCAACCTTTTCCCTCAACTGGCCACTTAAAATATTGCTACTATCCTATTGCTCATCTCTGTGAACCAACTCCTCAAACTCGCATTATAGATGGACAATGATAAATTCATATTTTCCTTTTCGTGATTTTTATATTAAAATTTGGGATACATTGGCTATACAGATGTTCAGTAACTATGACTTACTACTTACATTACCCATCCTGAGATGGAGATCAACAGGTAAATATGCCAATAAACTACTTTTTACAGTTTTCCACAACTAGAAAGTACGGTACAGTTTCTTGCCAACTTTGAAGACTAAAGTTTTATGCCATTTGCAGTTGGTTTTCATGCAATAATAATAGTGCTTCCTTGTGTTTTAGCCATATAACCACATCATAAAATAAAAATGTATAATAAACAAAGCCAAACGTGGCATAAAACTCTAATAAGTCTATTAAAGTATTTTGCTAAATTTATCTTATTGGCAATGATTTTAACTAGGCTTTAGGACACGGCAATTTTAATATCCACCTAAATCCCAAGTAATTCACAGTAAATATAAGACTTGTTAAGACTTAAGTGACCCTGAGGAACCTGAAAGAAATGCCATTGAGCTTTAGAACCTTTACCTTTTTGGATTCTGGCTTCGGAGTCCCTTCCACTTTGTTGTTCATCTTCTGGGCAGGGTTCATTTTGTCCATGCCAAACTCTGAACTGGGAGCCATTCCTGGTTGTTGGGGGATAATAAGGGGAGTATATAAATGAAACATCAGTCTATAAACACGTTTTATGGAGAAAGGTTCTGCAGCTGCAGTATTGCTCTTACTCACCAGGGGTGTTGTTGGCCATGTTGCCTCCCATTGGGTATGGCCCCGGCCCTCCCTGGTTCATCATACCATGCATGCTGTTCATACCAGGGCCGTACGGAGAACCTGTCCCCATCATACCCTGGGACATGTTAGGGTAGCCTGGTGGCCTAGAGAAGAGATCACTTATTGAGAACAATGGCACTATGGATATTACAAGTAAGACAAATCAACTTTTTATCTTTACATGCAACACTGTGATTGAGGTTTCTGCAGATTTTAATAAGTTGAACTGTTTTAGTTCATTACAGATGCCATTTCTGCAAAAACTATAAGAGATATGAAGGGATACAGGAGTCTGATGAATAACAATGCCCTTTGTGTTTTTTGGCTTTAGATAGATAGATAGATAGATAGATAGACTTTATTGTCTGTCACAAGTGACAGAAATTCATCTTTGTCAGGCACATAGATACAAGCATTAAAACATACATTAATAATGATCAATTAAAAAACATACATTAATTTGACAAGTAAGATCGTAATGAAATTGCATTTATTTATATTAGATGAAAGTAAAAGGAACAACACCTAAACATTCTGCTGCTTCCTGCACTGATCACAGGTTGCCTAGTTTGCATTAGTGCTTATTGGCTCCGTGTTGGTTTTATTTAGTAGTTTTATTATAGTATGATTAATAATTTCCCCCTGAAAACACGTAACAGTGAGATTGACATTAATGCAGTGCTATAATATAATGTTAACTTCATAATCCTATCACTTTTTGACCTTTTGAAATTCTACCTCGTCTTTGGAATCTAACGTCAAGTGAAAATTCTTGGAACTTTTGACTAGGGATATGGCTGTACAATTTGGTAAATGGTATACTGTGATTATTGTTGATATACTGATAATACTGCTACTTTTTATATTATTGCATAGGCGGAGTGATACATTGCGCAGACCTAGTTAAGACTTATAACAGGAACTATGAGGCCAAAGTGTGTGTGTTGGACTTCATTTCACAGGAAGCATGTTTTAGTTTCTATATCAGATCAAACATGCCTCATATGTAACTAACCTTTAAATAAGATGCTGGGAATCTGCTGTATGTTTAAGATTTTAGTATTTTGGTTTTTAAGGAACTGCAGAAACTCTGTAAGTAAAGGTAGTTTGTTCAATTTAACATTGAAGACTTGTCTTTGTGAGTAAGACAGTGATAAATCTACGCTTTTCCTTGTATTCACAGAATTCAGCCGTTTCTGTAGGAAACATCAATTTACGTCACAAAATGTAAGTGTTTGCTAAGCCCACGAGTGGCTCTCTGTAGGCTGAGCTGGCATTCTCACTGGGAAAGGATATGATTCACTGATCTCAGAGTCAATCTCCTGCTCTCATTTTCTCCATTTCTCCTTTTTCTCTCATACATAAGTGTTTGGTCTCTTGCCATCTACTTTGCAGTGCACTCAGGCACCACAACACACAACAGACTGGCTGGCACGTGGGAAGAGCCACTCATTTTTCACGGTCACACAGCCATACAAGCAAGGACACACAGTGACACACAAGAGATTCCGCTTAAAGATTAAAACACCTCTCCAGGCACAAGAGTCATAACAGTGAGCTGTACTGACCCAAAGCGGTTGAATGCCCCCTCATGTGACATTGTAACTGCAACCACCTACCTGTTGTGTATAGAGTTTGCTGGTCCATGGTGCATGGCAGGACCGCCATCTTTCCTGTTCATGCCTGGAGGTGGGCACATCCCAGACCCCACCTGAGGTGGCATGCCGGCCATGTTCGTGCCCATAGCAGGACCATAAGGTCGAGCACCCATCTGCCCTGGACCTATTCTGCCTGGGGGCATGCCTCCATACGGAGCACCGCTGCCCTGACCAGGCATGGGGTTCATGGAACCAGCCATGCCAGGGCCACTGGGGTAGTTGGTGTTGGGCATCCCTGTGTAGCCAGGCTGCCTGGGATAACCTGCAGAAGAAGGACAAGGACAGACGCTTAGATTTCCAATACGTCATGTCTGAAGGTGACTCATGACAGCCTCCTGGATTAGTGGATTTTTCCTTTAGTGTTTCTAGCAGCAAGAAGCTGCCACATGACACGTTTGAATAATTTGATGTCAGGGCTGGGCGATAAAACGCTAACAATCTATATTGCGATATAACTTTCCTCGATAGAAATACGAGACGTGCATGATATAATTTTGACAGAATTCATACGTCCTTGTTTTGACAGATAAGAACAGCCAATCATAATTAAGCAGCGCTGCACTGAACCAATCGTGCTACAGCCACAGCAAGTTAGGTTGACGCCCACAGCACAGGTGGAAGAGCAGCCAGCACACACACTAATGTTTGGGCTGCAGCAGGAGATGAATGTTCCCTCAGGACAAAAGGAGACCCAAAACTCGGGCAACCGGGTTACTGAAAAGTAGGGAGTGAACTGTTTGGGTTCAGGTCCTTCAATACAATACAGATACATGTATATGTGAAGAACGCAAACACTCACTGCGGTAAAGTTGGCAAGACAGTCACAGATTCGCACTTTGGGACTCGATAGATCATCGATCAGTAATCGCTGTGAGACAACTGGCGGCTTTGGTAGCACAGAGAGGAAACTACAACCTGGTTTTCATCCAAACAAAACGTCCTCAAAGATCAGTAGATGGCATTACCTTGAATGTTGAGCCAGTTAGTGAGCGTGAGTTCAGGGTCTACAAAGTGCTAACCAGAATATTTATATATACACATAAAATTCAATAACTTTGCTTCTACCCAGTGAAATGGTTCCAGATTTCTCTCACATACCCATGAACCCCTTCTGCAGACACGACAACACTCAGATAGGGTAAATGTCATACATCGATTAATGAAAACATAATATGAGGTACATCTGTATTTAACTGGGCCTATATAGTGTCACCAAATGATGTATTGTTTGCTTATTTGTTGAATCAGTTGTACAATGTTCTTCAGCACATCTGTCATGTTCAACCTTTTTCATTCATCTTCTATACCCGCTTTATCCTCACTAGGGTCACGGGGGTCGCATGGAGCCTATCCCAGCTACTT
>JAQQZY010000003.1:24302192-24313350 GCA_030068375.1 Ostorhinchus rueppellii
TACCCGGAGAAAACCCACACAGACACGGGGAGAACATGCAAACTCCACACAGAAAGGTCCCAAGGATCGCCCGGGAACCTGTTCAACCTGACAGAAAATAAATTATATTTAAATCAAAAATAACCTTCTGATGTTTTCACAACTAATTCATGAGTAACAGAAAATTTAAGCTGAACAAAAATAGTGAGGATAAAGCGGGTATAGAAAATGAATGAAAAATAGTGAGTTGATTTATATCGCGATATATACCGTTTTCAACTGATATGAAAAAAAGTATCTTGACATGTTTTTTTTTCCATATCACCCAGCCCTATTTGATTTTCTTGAAATTAAACATCCAGCAAAAAAACAAACAAACAAAAACCTAAACATTGAATGCAGCTTGACTGTATTTGGACAAGAGGATGGAGCTTACTGACCAACAACACCACTAATGTCAAAGTAGTTTCCTGTTGTTCTCGTTTCCTGTTCCTTGCTAAAAGTTAATGCATACAGCTGTGCTTCGTGAAGGTAATATTAACTTTACAAAACAAATATACAGACAATGAACCAGCACCTTTTTATCCAGATGAACTTACAAGACAGAAACTTGATTCAAATCAATTCCCTTATCAAAATATACAACGTACATTATGCAATATCAAAAAACAATGACAGGAAAAAAAGCAGCACTGTGTGTCAAAGATAGATGGAAATGTATGTAACTCCACCTGTCATACAACGACTGATACAACTGTTTACAGGACCTGAATAAAGTCAAAGAGACTAGAGGCTGACTCCTGGAAGGAATTTATTGGCTTCATATTTCTGAAGTGAACCAGTTTCCTTTTTAATCAAAGTCCATTTTTGAGACAGCATCTAGTGGACCTTGATGGTTTAAAGATACTTCTGTATTGGCTTCAATTTCAAGCTGTGGTTTTTCCCCTACGTGTATATAAATTCTATCACAGTCTAAACCTGAGAAATCACTGTTAAAACGGAATCTCATTTCTCCCTGATGAGGTACAGACCTGATGTAGTCCAGCTCTAAATTTACCTCGGTGCTGCCTGTTCTGACAAGCAGTCTGATGAAGCAGGCTTTATCTGGCCATCGCTGCTCACTGCTATGACTCATAGCACAACTTCTTCAAAGCCCACAGAAACCATCTGAGACTTCAAAGTGAAGTGATATAATTTCATGAATATAAGAAATGAGAGAAAACTTCAAAGCTTTTTAAAATCTTGGCTATCGCTGAAAAAACTCTGATGATGACACGATGACAATTGTAGATTCATTCATAATGTTTTCTGCCCTGAGGCCTCACCTTGCGGCCCATACTGGCCCCCTTGAGGACCGTAGTTTCCCATTGAGTTGTTCTGTGGATACGGTCCCATCCCACCATGCATCTGGCCTCCTGAAGACTGGCGTGGAGATAAGGCGGAGCCAGGTTGTCCAGGGGACCCGTAAGGAGGCATCTGGGGGTTACGCATGTACACTGGAAAGGATTTGGATTTTAACATCATTAGATACACACCTCAGTGGTAAGACCTCCCTGAAAACACACTCTGGATCGGGTTAAACAGCCGTTGCAGAAGAGATTATAGACCAGTGTGGACAAGTAATTTAACTTCCTTACAACTATCTGTCTGAAGTTGCCCTCGTCTGACCTAGAAAGTAGACTACAAGCACATTCTTATTTAAAGATGCAGCCTCAGGGAGTGTTTACGGAAGGGACGAATGCACACAAATACAAACATTTACACATAAGAGCTGCTGAGGCTGTGGTACATAGCCCTGCACTGTGGTTAGCTGCTTTGTTTAATGGCCATCAAATGTGCTACTTGAAAATATTGCACATGGGAGTTCACCCTGAGGTTGCTCTGCCAAAAGAGGCTTTCATTGTGCCATTGAAAAGGGGTCTATTCTGACTCAAACCACCATCATTTACTGAAACTAATCAAGGTATATTTGGTGCATAAATAACTATTTTTGCTGAAAAGACCTCCAGAACATGATTTTTATTTGGCCTGAAGTGATGTAATCAGTTTTGGTGCCTAAACCTAATCAAAGTAAAAAAATAAATGAACTAAAAATCCTGTGAAAATTCTGTTTATAATTGTTTTTTGTTTTGTTTTGTTTTTTTTTTAATACTGCCTCACTTGACATCCTAAAACTTCACTGCCAGAAAAGACTTTATATCACAAAACCCTTAAGACAAACTTTCCACCGAAGCAAAAATATCTTCCACAAAGCTCACACTCACCTCTATCCTGGCCCATGGCTGACTGGTTCATGGAAGAGTGCATGATGCTGTCGGACTGGACGCTGGGCGGCCGGGGAGGCATCTGATTACCTGCAGGACAGCAGGAGCATGAGAGGTGAGAAATAAAAGAAAGAACAACAAAAAATAAAAAAGCCAAGGCTATGTCCTGTTTGAGCCTTGTTCCACAATGACTTGTTGGCAGCACTGTAACTTTCTCAGCTGTCTGGTTGGTTTATGAGTATCATGTTTGGAGAAACTTAATGTTCCCATCTGGCACGCTGCTTCATGAATTACAAATGTGATCCGTTATATTTGTGGGTGAGAAAGTTTTGAATTAAATCTCTAAATCTGTCCTGCTTGCTTAGTGAGTGCTTCACACAGCCTCTGACTGCACACACTGAGCACAGCTGAGGTGACACCTCAACCAAAAACACATTATTACAGCTAGTTATGTATATATTTAGCAGAATTTGTCAGGTGAGTCAATGTTATTGAATTCATGGTTTTCTTCTTGTATTTCTTTGGTGTGCTATCCTGAATTTCAACACTTGTTCCCATCAATTTCTGCACACCCAAAACTGCTATAAATCACACTTTCAGACCACAACAAGCTGTAAGTTTGTGCTTGAAAATTCATCTTCATTTCTCCAAAATAAGAAAGCACCAGCTTCCTGGATGGCAGTGCTATGAATATAAGACCATCTGTTTTTCATGTCAGTTAAATTGTGAGACCAATTCAAACAAACAAGTAACTGAAAAAATGTGGTTTCGGCGTATAAAACTAAACTGTGCTTACTCTCGCATATCCAGATCTCCACACTTTGTTTTAGTGCTGAGCCACAGCTAGAGAAATGTCAGGCTGAACCCATTATTATTCTGGAATGCAGGAGAACTCTCTGGCTTGTTTGTATTTGTTTAAGTGGATCAAAACAGCGTTAAACCGAAGATGCCAAGAGTTTCACTACCTTGGTGGGTGGAAAATTTACTCAAATCTACTAAGGTGAGCCCTGGCATTAAAATGACATATTCCCTCTTGAAGTAAACAGCATAAAAAGTAAAGAAGGCCCACCTTACTGAACGATACATGTCATCGAAAACTGCTATTTTTGGTATGGTAGTGTAAGCAATGGTAGGTTTATTCCAACAAAGCACAGCAAATATATCTGTTCTATTGCATTACAGAAAGTGAGACATTTCAGAATATTACTATACCTGGCACAGCAGCAGGTGACAGAGGGCCGGTGCGGGAGGGGGTGACACTAGCGGGGGAACCCACAGGTGACGGAGAAGGCCCTCGTATGCCTGGCAAGTGGGGGGAAGTGTGTGGTGAGAAGGGTGACTGAGCGGGATTACTCTGCTCGCCCTGACTGCTGGACACCCCAGAGGTGCTGACACCTGGGCTCAAGGCTCCCTCGGTACCGGTGGGCAGGTCATCGATGGAACCAGATAGATCCTGGAACAAAAGGAGCGACAACAGGTTACCCTCGGTGTCTGGATCTCAACCAGAAACATGAAACAATAAATAAGGTCAGTATTTATTTAACACTGAAGGTTTTTAAGGGTTACAAGTTAATGTTTTGAGTTGGCAGGTAGGTCAGATATGTATTTCTTCAATGTCAATTTTTTACCTGCCCAAAATTGATAACTTTGTTAGGCCATCCAGCAATATTTTTGACATGTTGCTATGCCTTTGAAAAACATCCACCTTTAATCCACCTTGCAGCAAGGATTTTCCCTAATTCTCAAACAGTACTACATAAACTCTTTCGTATGCTAGTATGTACTTCAGGTTATTAGCATCTTTACTTGCTGATATTTGTTCTTAGCTACTTTCATAATCAGATATGGAAGAAAAAAAAAAGTGTTTAAATTTTTCTTAATCTCCCGGTCAATCAGGGAACTAGGATTGTAGATTAACCAGCCTGGTGTGAGATTTTAATTGACCCACATATTGCACTGTAGCAGGTCATCTTGGCTCTGTCTGCTTTTGGTACCAGATACTTTGTTAGTTTTCCACTACAGATTGTAAACTCTCTCAATGTATCTTCATTAAAGTGCTGCTAGAGTAGCCTGGGAACAGTAACCGTGACGGTTCCCTGAGAATAATCAGCAGTGTGCGGCATCTTAATATTGTTGTTTGGTCTCGACTAAACTTGTCTGGAACCTGATGTGAAACAAGATATAAAAAGTAGTAGATATTGAATTTTTAGACTAAAACCAACCAAATACATACTAGCATTTCACCAGTTTAGGGTGAGCAGGATTAGAAATATAGAGCAAAAACTGAAACTGGAAATCCAAGGTAAATCACATCTGTGTCTGGAGGCAGGTCTGGAAATAGGGCTTCTTTGGCTTCGAATCAAACATCCGAAAACATTCCAAGAAAATGCCACTACAACTGGAAGACTATGCATCATTCATATATGCAGTTTCCCCACATGTCTCGAAGATGTGCATTTCATATCAAAGTCAAAGAGAAGTCAAATTATCTGTGCGGAAATCCAAACAGCCACGGATGCATTACAGCAATCTTCACCTTCGTCAGAGTGTTATTCTCGCATAAAACTGCCAGGCCTATTATCGAGGAAACACATTCAGATACAGCAAAATCTTCTTCTACCCTTTTCTTTCTTTATTTATTTAAAAAGGAAAAACTCCCAAAATACTGATAATGATCCGACGGCAAATATAACTCAGTTTGTGTGGCTTGTAAGGACAAAGTGGGTGAAAAAAAAATATTTGAAGCAAGTCATCTCGGGAGGCAGTTGAAATAATTGGTGCTGGGCACAGACTCTGGTGCCATGTGGTGTTGTTATTGAGCCGTGTTGGCTGTGACACAAAGACAGCCAAGCAGGCAGGAAGGTAGGAAGGCAGCCGGCGATGATTATGTTTGTGGGAAGGTGAATGTTTACACACTGGCCGCTCACGTGGAGCCCATGTGCTTGCTCAGAAATGCAAGCTCATCTGCCAGTCACATCGGAGGAGGGAAAAAAATGAGAGGGGAGGAGGGGTGGGGGGGGGAGCACTGACTGGAAGGTGGCCAACTATTCCCATAGAAATCTCACACTCGCAGGCTGGCTGCAGCCCCGAAGCCGGCGGTTTTGCACTTGAAACGGCGCCCGTTGCTATTTTTGGGACATGACCTGATGGAGGAACCCCAGAGGGAGTGACAGGAGGAGAACGCTGATTCAGAATCCACCCTCCCCCCGCCAATCCGCCCCCACCCTGTTCCCTCTGCCCTCTTTCCATCTCTTCCTCTCTTTTTTTCTTTCTCCCTCGCTTATGTGACTACACAAATCCAGGCTTTTCTGACCTGCACAGGAGATGTGACAACAGAGGTGGGAAATAAAGTGCAAAACCTTCATTTGAGCAGGAGAGTAGAACTTTCAGGTATCTGTACTTTCATGAAGCCTTTATTTTTGCTTCCTAAATATGAAACACATATTTGCACATAATACTCCTTATATTTTTAAAACCAGGCTTGTTACTGTTGGTTTAATGCATGAGGGCAGTTGTCAAGAAACAAATGCAATGCTGGAAGCCTTCCAAACATAAAGATTGAATTCACCCTAAACTGATGGGACGATAATGCAGAGAAGATCATCTCTAGGTGCACATGCAGCCCAACAAATATAACTAAATCAAAATGATGTAAACAAAAAGACAAAAATGTTTAAGACAAACATTAGGGGAAAAAATATAAAAGACAGATATATTTTCTTATTGATGAATCTAAAACGATGCAAGGAAATTTAAATTTGTAGCAAAAATTCACAAAAGCAAATTCACCCAAGATCTAGTGTTAATTTTGTACATTTTGATGTAATATTGCAAAAGCCAGTTCTAAATCCAACATGGTAAAAAAAAAAAAAAAAACCCAACATAAACAGAAGCGGAATCTGAGTCTGAGAAAATAGAGAGCAAAATGAAGACAAAAATGACATAAAACAGAACAAAAATTGAGACTGGACTGTGGATAAAAGCTCTATTTCTGACATTGAAATCTGCACCACTAATTGAAAATAATATTCATTATTTTCCGTACATTTTTTATTTTATTTTATTTGAAGTCAGAATGGTTTAATAGTCTTCAGATTATATTAGTATGACATGAGGTTCAGTTAGCTTTTCACAGAAACAGTAAAAATGTCCTTCAAAGGCAGCTTTTATACTTCTTTCAGAGCCTGTACACTTTGTCACTTTGAGTGCGGTAAAGAAGTTGAATCAGTGCTTCTGCTTTTACAAGAGCCTTTCCTGACATAAGTATCTGCACTTCTATTGGATTGAAGTAAGTGTGGACTTTTGCCACCTCTGTAGCAGATGCAAGACAATGTACTGCAGCAGGAGGGCTTTATATGGGAGTGAGTGTTTCATCAGCTAGTATCCAATTAATGTTCACAAATGTAGAAACGGGTCAGGACAAGGCAGAGCCATGCTGTGTGAGATGAACGGAGTGCTGAGATCTTAATGCTCTGGGGTAGAGAGCAGAGATCAAACAGCATGACATTCCTTTCTTAAACAATCGTGGCGGGATCCCTTTTCCAACAACCAGCACCGTCAGCTGACCTACATCCCCCCTTTTCAAAACCACCTCCACTCAGACATCACAAGACCGGTCATCTGACAGAGGGCTCTATGTTAAGGCCCTGTGTCGGCCGGCACAATGACCACCTCGCTGTTAGCCTCAGAGATCACTGCACAAAGTCACGGTCCCCGTCACAACCCCCCCCCCCCCCCAGACCACAGGCCAAAAGGGTCAGGGGTCAATTCCTGGAGATACGCCTGGGGGTCACACTTTGGCAGGAGGTTACTATGGACATTTAAGGCATGTGACACACCGAGGGAGCAAGGAAGTAATAACAAGGAAGGACCCATGCTGGTAAAGAGGAACTGGCTTAAAAGTGGGATTCTGGGGTCACATAAGCTCTTCAGGACACTGCAGTAAAGTAGAAATTCAGTAAGGAAAAAAAAAAAAATCATAAAAATCACACTGAATATTTTTACAGATACTGTCATTATGAGTCATGACTTTAACGGGAACATCAATTTTTTCCATTTCATTTTTGCCAGAGAAAATACAGTTTTTGCTGGGGTCTGCACCAAACGAGGTCCTCTCTTTCATCTACCTCTGGCAAGAAATACTCCTGTAATTTGGCTAATACTGTAATTGTCCTTATTATTCAGCTCTGGTACTTGTGCCAGTTTGACCCTGTGCAGCATAATGCAACACTTTATGTGAATGAATTCTATAAGGCTGCATGCGGCTGAGGAATTAAAGACTGATTAACGAATTTTGGATTTCATTCAAAACAATTTTCTATCATTTATCTTGCATGGCTGTTTCTGAATAAATGTTTATAACTGTACAAGTGGCTTAAAAGTAATGCATTCCACCAATTTGCAATAACATATCTAAAAGCAGCAAGGTTTGAATTGGACACTCACAATGGTTCCAACAATGGTCAATTTCAATGTACTGGCATGTTTCATTAACATTACTTGCTGTCATTTAATTAGAATAAAATTCCATAACAGTAGTATGTGCTGCCTAAGCAAATAGGTAACAGCCTCCCACTGGATAATAACTACAATCATTAATGTTCTCACTGCAGCAAGTTCTTTAAGAATAGAATAGAGCAGAACAGAAAAGACTGTAATAGTAAGATTGTATTCTATTATATAACCTTGACTGATGCAGTGAGGAGCTTCTCATCTCTTGAACAACAATCAAACATTGCACTGCTTTTCAATGGCAAAATGCCATGTGATCTGAGGAGTCCAGATTGATCCTGTTTTAGACTGATGGCACATTAGGGTGAGAACAGAGGTGGACGACATGATCACCCATCACGCCTTGTACCAACAGTACAAGGCTGTGGGGGCAGTGTTATGATCTGGGGTCCAAAAAATGACAGAAATCAATGTTGTGATTTTGCTTCATCTTATTGAAATGATGCCACAGTGAATGTACGCCATAAATCAAACCTAAATGCTCATTAAGACAGACTGTGGGCCTTTTTTTTGGCCAGGCTGCTGCTACTTAGTACTACATCTCTTACCATTGCTTGGATTGAAACACCCCTGTAAGCAAACTACAATTAAATCAACGGAGTTACATCATCTCGACCTCCTCAAAATCAAACGCCAATGAGTTACGCAACTACAATTGTATATATTCCTGCTTTTTCTTGTGTGGTATATAATGGCTAGATACCAACTGTCTCCTCTAACCAGGAAGAACAGACGACCCCCTCCCCCTGTACTGCTTTATGTGTTCCTATGGGTACACTGTAGATGAAGCTGTTTTGTACTTTGTACTCTGATGTCTGATTATTCTCAGATTTATTTTGGTCTGGTGGGCATAGGCCTAGAACTGCTGTTACAGTGCACAAAGAATGAAGTTTATATTACTCCATGGAACATATCACGAAGGGTATCATTTTAAAGTCATCATTCAGGTATTATTTACACTAGTAACAAAACTATGGTATTTCTTATCACTAAATAAATAAAGGTTTATAGATTGTAGAGTATGATATTGAATAAAAGTCAAACTGGGAAACCATATTATACATTCACCTGCTATACTAGTCCGTATGCAGCATACAGGACGAGCTCTTGAACGTTCTGTAAATATCTGACAGCTGACAGTTCTGATCCTTCAGCCCAGATAGGCACAATCATTGTACACACACACATTCAAACACACAAGCTCCTACCTACTCCCACTCTGCAGTCATTGATTTTTCCCGGCTCAATACTGCACAGCACCAGTCTGTTCTGCTGACTGCACAAGCCGGACAGCCAGAGAAGAGAGGGGGGAGGGGGAGGAGGGGGATGGGAGGAGGGGTGGTGTTGGTGATACTGATGTTGCTGTGGCTCTGCTATTCAACACTCAACATTAGGAGGCAAATGATGGAGAGGACGTGGATGAAGCGGGAGGAAGAGGTGAGGGACGCTGGGGTGGATAAGTTTGGGTGTGGAAAGGGGGGGTTAAAAGCAAGGAGGAGGCTGTTCGGAGGAAGGTTACAGCACAGTTATCTGTGACAAATCAAACAGCTGATAACGTTAGTGAGCACAAAAAAATGCATGTGAGGCTGGTTCCTACAGGCAGAGACAGGGGGAAAGCTGTGTTATAGAAGAGGAGCACAGAGCTGCAAGCTTTCCTCTATCTATGGCAGCCATTTTGTGTGTTCCCAGCAATGCCTAACATGGAACTTCAGAGCTGAGAGCTGCAGAAAAAGGGTGGCAAAAAGACAGATTTGTGCAATTATGAGCAGTGAAAATTCATAAAAAACTACTGAATTTAATTTTTTTTATCTTTCAGGAATGTGGAAAAGTACAAGCAGCATTTACTATTCCCACTATTCCCATCTCCTCCACTGCTCCTCTCCTCTCAGTGTGCGTTTGCTGCCTCTTAGTCATTTGCTCGGCTCTTCTCTCCGCCGTCCTTAATGTATTCCATTTGCAGATTACTTCACTGAATCAATCAAGCCCGACCAGAGCCATTAGTCTGCCAAGCCAGCCGATTTTCTTACTTTTTTTTTTTCTCTTGCTCAAGAAACAGAAAGTGCGGGAAGAGCAGCACAGCGTACTGGCCCTGAGATAATGAAACTTATCTGGAATGTGTGACCCTGGCTGGTAGTGTAACTAGATCTGTCGGTGGTGGTGGTGAGGAGGGAGGAGGTGAAGGGTTCATCCATCAGTCACACACTCTCCCTGACCCAGACTTCTGTCGCTCTCAGACTTCAGGCTTCCTTGTTCTTAGGCTTCTACATGCCAGAGTTCAGCATTAATGTTTCTTTGCTTGTCCATTTGGACGTCTGGGTCACAAATCTATTGAGTAAGGCTTATTGTTGAGTGCTGCATGCCTGGACAGGTTTCACAGACCTCTTTCTCACTGGTCTATACTGTTCAGTCAGCCTCCGTCTTGTTATATTAGTCTAAGAGCAAGTTAAACAGTCATTTTTAAGTGAAGCCAATGTGAGAGTATCTGCAAGTGTAATATCACTGATGGAAACAAAGTGTTAAAATGCTAAGTCAGTACATTCTTCCAGGACTCTGGTCTCATTTGTCCATCTTTATGTTATATTACACCCATCCATATTGGACTGTGATTGACTGTTTGAGCTTCTGTTTATTGAATCAAATGATTTGCTTTTCCTTGATTTAATGTCAACACCTGAAAAAAAAACAACAGGTGATGTCATGGTGGCTCTGTCCACTTCTTCTAAACTGCGTATGATTAAGCTCTTTGTTACCATGGCAACCATCAGTTACACTAACCCGATCACCACCAAGCAACAAAAAGAAGCAAAAACGGAAGAGAACCTGCAGTAAAATCCCAGATGAGCCCGTTTGACACTTCTAATGCTCAACCTAAACTGATGATGATGATGGAACTGTCAGCTATTCTGTCACAGGTAACTGCAATGAGAGGTGGTAGTGTTTTTTAAGAGTATTTTTTTTAGTACGTCTCCTAAATTTTACCAGTAATATATCTTGAAGTCCTACTGAAAGTAAATATCTGAGCCAAGCTGGTGCATTCAGCCATTATTTTTTCAGTTTTAATTTTCTTCAATTCACTCAGATATGACAGAAAATTACACCTACTCAATACAAGTCAAGGATTAAAGAGCCTTGTGCAACACATACATTTAGACATCTATCTAACTAGCAGGTGGATCTAGGCCTTAGTCCAGGGTTAGCTTTTCAAATCTGGACCACAGATACATGTAAACTCACTCATACCAGAATTGCTTGCATACATGCTCACACATCCTCTGAAGAAGACTGAGTAGGGGGGTTGGGGGTGTGTGTGGAGCTGGCTGCATCTCAGGGGCTGCCATGGTTACTGTGATCCACGTGGTTGTCACAGTAGAGCCGATGCAGTCCCTCCCTCCCCCCTGCTGCTC
>JAQQZY010000003.1:24313450-24326800 GCA_030068375.1 Ostorhinchus rueppellii
CCCCCCCCCCCACTGTCTGTCTCTCTCTCTCTCTCTCTCTCTCTCTCTCTCTCTCTCTCACTCTCTCTGTGGCCTCCCAGCGTGCCTGCCAGGGTCACGGTGCAGTCAGCTACTACAAAAGAAGAAGCCCGTCCATTGTTGCAGGAAATGCAGACGCACACTGCAAGCTCCTGCTCCGCCAGCAATGCTTTAATTACACACTCAGCCTCCAGGCCATTTTGCGCTGAGGAAGCCTGAGAGACACACATTCAGAAAGGAGTGGACAAATGCAACACGGCAGGACCTTGAACTTCTCCACTGCCTTTTCCTCTGTCCTTGATGTTTATGTTTATGAGTGAAAAGACTCCATCACTTGTTCAGGGCAAAGTGGACTTTTGATATCCAAACGGGGTCATGGGAAAAGTCAGGCCTACATTTGATGCTCAAGTGAATTTTTTTTCCACAAAAGTGGTTTCGCTTATCTTTCTCCCAGCTATAAATGTGCTATCTTAACTTCGCTTAGAATCATATTAACTCCACGTCATCACACACAGATGACAGACAGGCTTTAGGCGCTCAGACAAAATAAAATCTACACAGCCAGAGAGCGTGACACCACCTGTAATCACTTTATGTTCGGGGATATGTCCGACTGCTGATACTGTTAAGGTGATGAACGTAACAGACAAAGTGGCAATGCAGATCGTTTGACTGCCTGGCCCATAGGTTCTACTTACATCCAGGAACTGGGATGGGCTTTGAGAAGCTGTTGGGAAGTCCAGTGAAGGCATGGAGAAACACAGCATTGGCCCCAGCTCATGCTTTGCAGGGCTGAGCTCAACCATAAGGGGGCACTCCCATCCCACTGTGAGGGAAGAACTGGAGAAAGGAGGAGAAGCGAGGCAGGCCCCAGTCTCATACTACAGCAGCAGCAGCAGCAGCCATTACAGGCTTTCACATACAGCATGTACACAGTCTGAGCACCCCAAAGAGGAAGCGTCGAACCCTCATCTGGTTCACATGAAACAGACACAAGATCATAGCAGGCTCAAAAGGATCATTCTGTGGAGAAGTCCATTTTCCAGTCACCAGCCTTTACAGTAACATCACATTTCAGCATGATTTTAGAGGTATAATTCATCTATATTTCTAAATAAGACAGTATGATATTTGAATACTTATGTTTTATTTAGCCACAACTGTCTTAACATTTGTTTTTAATCATATGTAAACATAAAAACTATATGTCCCTACAGTCATGTATGGTACAGAGATTAAATGCTGTGTTAAGAGGTTGAATACTCATCTTTTCTATCATTTAAATGCCAACACTATATTTTTTATTTATATATATATAAAATTGCAAAACTTTTACATATGATTTAAAAATGACATTAACAAATGTCAAATAAATTTTTAAAAATCCCTCAACAGCCTTTTATGCATTTCCTGAAGCTCTAGAGACAAAGGCGTGTTCACAAGTCCATTGTGTCTTTCTAGTTACTAGAAAACTTCAATTACCTCATGATTTCACACGAAGCTTTTATTTGTGCAGCCTACTTCATTCTGAGGCAATTGAATGAAATAGAAACCGATTAAACTGGCTGAACACCACAACTCACAATATGTGGTTTGATGACCTGTAGTGGCCATTTTGTACGATGCATTGTTTTGTAAATTGCATTATATTCCTTATGGCAACTACACACAAGAAATGCTTTCATGAGAAACAAAGAACAGACAATTTCTAAACCCAAACGTAGGATGATCCAAAAACTTGTCACTGGCTCAAATACAGACAGATCTCAGTTAATTCTTCTAAGATGAAAGTAAACATGAAGATAGACGACAACAGAAGGGTGACAGGGACGGAGCTCAGAGCCTGGGAGCACCCTGCTGGGGTTACATATCATGTCTGGAGTATCAGTGCCACAGACACAATGTCTACCACCTCTACAGGCAAGCTAGCACCAGCTCCCCAGAGATCACAATTACACTGCTGCTTTATCACCAGCAGCCACGTGGGAAGGATCATAACAAGGCCAGCAAAAAAGAAGAGAGATGAAAGGGTGAAGCAGCAAAATTATAAACCAGCGTCCATGTGACGATAATCAATAGTCTTTAACATTCCTGTGTGCGACAGGGACAATCATTCATTTAACCTTTGTTTAACCAGGAAGGATTCATTGAGATTAAAAATGTATTTTACAAGAGTGCATTGGCTTGAATACAGCCGCATAAAGTTTAGACAAAGAGGGTCGCAACCATAAATCCGTGCAAGCAAGTCTTCATCAATAATCATCATTATCAGTACATAAATCAGTTAGACAGTCAAGCCATTTAAAAGTCACTCTGAATGCGTTTAAGGAGACTATCTTCCCAAGTTGTAGGCCTTTTTGTGGTTTATTTCAAGCAGAAGGAGAGGCAAATCTGAATGACTTTGGTACAGATGGTAAGAATAAATACTGGGACTAAAAACTGCAACGGTCTGTACTTTGCTGGTGGATGTATATTTGAAGATATCAACGAAGCAGTCCTAAAATAGATTTAGAAATGAGAACAAAGCAATTCCAGAGTGAAAATTCAAGAATAGCTCAACAAATAAAAATTGCTTGTGGAATCACCAATGATTTTAACTATTAGTTTGGAGTAACACTCTACAAGTATTAATTCATACAAGTTTGATTTTTAATAATCCAGATTTCTTTGTTTTTATTTAGGTATTTATTACTTTGTTCTACATGTGCAGTTCAAAACTAAATCCATTCTTATGAAATCAGTTAAAACTGTTGGCTTTTTCCTGTTCCAATCAATTATTATTAATAGTAATAGTAGTATATCTGACTTTTAAAGACCAATATTGGAAGACCTCCAGAACACAAATATTTGAGTCTTTTAGACATGGCACACCATCCAACACAAACATCCAACAACAAACTGTGGTGAGGGAGGGCTTTTAAATTTGTCAATAACCTCAAAAATAAAGGCCAACTATGAATCGTAATCAATAAAAAGGTAGTTCTTTTTTAACGCTGCACAATTGCCTAATTGAGGTGCTCTGTTGAGGAGGGGGACAAAAAAAGGGGGCAAAGACTGCAGCAGCCTTAAAGAGGAGATGGAGGGAGGGAGGTGAGGTGGTGGAATAGGAGTAGGAGAAGGAGGAGGAGGAGGGGGGAGACAGGCGGGCTGATTGCTGTGAATAATAGGGAGATGGTGTGTGCATGGGGGGCCTTTTGTAGCCATCACAATAGTAGCAGGGAGTCCCAGGGCAATGCACAGATGCCCCCTGAGTGAGGCAGAGGCAGCTGCCCAGCCCGAGGTGAGGGGTGCTGGGATATACAGGGGGCCTGAGGGGGTGAGCCAGTCTGCCTGCTTTCCAGTTCAGCAGCAGTAGAAGCAGCAGCAGCAACGCCCCTCCCCTCATGTGTGTAGAGGGCGCTACCTACCAAAGCAACTCCAGTGAATTAAACTGGGGGAGGGAGAAAGGGAAAAATAGTAATATAGGGGTTATTTCATAGAGGGAGAGGTAATTTCATTGTGAGGCTGCTTTCATCCATCCAGACTCAGCAGCTTGTTCCAGTGAGAGCAAGGGGGGGAAAAGCAAGAGGACAGACAGTGCTGCAGTCAGCCACAGTCTTTGTGCTGCAAAACTAGCTCAGCCCAGCAGAAATGGAGGCAGAGGGGAGGGGCATGGGAGAGTGTGAGAGTGTGTGAGGGAGAGCAAAAAGGGAGAGGGAAGACTGGAGTGCGAGAGTGAGAGAGACAGAGTGTGTGTGTGTGTGTGTGTAAGAGAGGAAGAGAGAAAAAGCGAGCTCAAGAGCAAAAACAGGGCTTGGGTTTTAGCTGAGAAACAATCCACTGAAATGCAAAACAACACACTTTGTCAGCAGATTGAATTTTCTCAAGTACATTAATTAAAAATCACATAGAGAGAGGAAAAAAGGGTGAGGGAGGATAGGAGAGAAACAGACGAGCTGGGAGGACAAGGAGGGTGGGAGTGAAGGAGGGGGAGTTAGTGAGTGAGAGCGAGCAGGCAGCAGCAGCAGCAGTACCCAGGAACCTGAATAAGACATGTCCTCACAGGAAGCAAGGGCCCCAGAATAGCAACAGGAAGCCGGCCCCGGACTCTGAATACTGTCAGCGTCAGAGCCTCGCAAAACAAGGCTGCGCTGCACGGCGTTATGAAAGCTGATTTACAGAGAGAAGGGAGAGAACGAGGAAGGGAAAAAGGAGGAGGAGGAGGAGGAGGAGGAGGGGAGGAGGCGAGGGAATGAGAAAATTTAGACTGAAAGAAGAACGAGAGAGAGGCACAGAGAGAGAGATTTTTTTAAAGGAAGAGAAATGCAGCAAAAACTGAGTGTAATATTGAAAAAGGCTTGGAGGGGGTTGGGCTGGGTAGGAGAGGAGAGCAGAGGAAAAAAAAAAGTGGGCCGGCCTTGTCAGGCTGATTGCTCCAGAGCTATGTCGCAAAAACAAGCTTAGCTGCCGCAGGAGAGCAGAGCTGGGCTGGGCTGAGCAGGGAACAGGAGGGTGAGCGCGGGTGGGGAGGGGGGCTCTCAGAACGAGTTGATCAGCTTCAAGACTGGAAGATCCCATGGTTGCACATCAAGAGTCTTGGCACATATATTAAGGTCATTTGAGAGGAGAGGAGGGGGGCAGTGTCTGT
Organism: Ostorhinchus rueppellii; assembly: GCA_030068375.1. Lineage (NCBI taxonomy): Eukaryota > Metazoa > Chordata > Actinopteri > Kurtiformes > Apogonidae > Ostorhinchus > Ostorhinchus rueppellii. The sequence continues at coordinate 24,318,096 of JAQQZY010000003.1, forward strand.
TGTTGTTGTTATTAGATGGGTGGTCCCCAGGCTTTACACTGGATAACAGTGAGTTCCTTTAAGGGTGGGGTTCTAACAAGCAGTGATGGAGACAGAAATTAAATGTTTGAAAACTATAGCCCTTTGGTCATTTTCAAGTAAAAAAAAAAAAAAAAAAAAAAAAAAAAAGAAAAATCAAATTAAGGAATTTAACATGCTTAAATCCTCTGGAAGTATGAGGTTGCCTTATTAGCATATTATTAGCCTATCCTTAAGGTCATGCAACTTCAGCCTTTTGCCAACACGCCTACATGATCTTCTGATATCTTCGGAACACATCATCATATAAACATTTTTACCGTATCAGGCCAAATTTCCAGAGGCTTTAAAATATGTAAAATGCACTGAATTTATTTCATTATGCTGTTATATGATACATCTCAAATACATATGTAGTAGACCACATAAACCCTCAGACTTTTACTGAAGAGAGATCCACTCCACATGAAGCCTCTTATTTGACAAATAAGAAGAACAATGGGAACAGGAGGATGGAGTACCAGGGAAAAAAAAAACAAAGCAAAAGTGTGAGTGTGTGACCAACATGTGACCTTCCTCTCATGTCTGGAGCACATCAGAAAGAGAAGCACCCAACCAGTGGGCGGGCCTGAGTGGGATTAGACCCACAGTGGAGAAAGGGTGCACAAAAGACCTGAGAGAGGACAAGGAGGAGATTTAAAAAAGGAGTTAGCGAGAAGTAAGGTGGGAGGGAGAGTAGTGGTGGTCTAGGAGGCATTTCCATTCCCATGGGCTGACATAGAGAGGAAGTGTCACTTCCAGGATGTTTGAGAGCCTGACGGTGACAGCGCCGGCACCGGCCTCCTTCACATCCAGGACTGTGCTTTCACGCTGCACACTGACATTCATGTGGAGGTTTGAGATTAGCTACTGAACACAGACCGAATAAAGAAACAGACCACTCATGCACTGGTCTATGGACTGCAGTTCTGAAGCACTGGTTTTGGCATTTACTGGTTGCCATCTTGACTTTTTGGAACCATAGTTGGACGATGGGGTGGAGAACCTTTGGAAGACTGCAGTGCAACAACAACAAATTGAAATGCCAAACTCTACACCAGCTACCACACCAATATATACTCAGCATCAATTCACTTTTTTTTCCCCCCAATACATACTTATTTGAGCAACTGACTTATTTCTAACAGCTCAAGGCATGTTGATGACCACTGAATTGTGACCATTTTTAACCTCCTTTTTGTGCTGCCGTGTGATTGGCTGTACAATGGAAAAGGTGATTTTCCTCAGTGTTCAGAACCAATCCGGTTCTTATAATCCTGGGACTGGTCTTGTCTATAAAATGCCCCCAAAAGTGAAAAATAACCAGACTTCAAGAACGACGCCGTGTCAAGATTATCTGAGAATCAACGTTGCAGTGCCTTGGGTCCACAATGACCACACAGAAATTCAGATCCTGCAACAGGATAATGCATGTCTCCACACTGCTCAGGTCACTATAGCCTTCCTGGAGCAAAAAAAAAAAAAAACCACCACTGTCCAGCCTTTTGGCCTGATTTCTCACCTTTTGAGCATCTCTGGGACCAGTTAGAACGACGTGTATTCAGATGCACTCTAGTCCAACAAAGCACCAGGAGTTGGGGAGAGCATTCCAGGACTGGTAGAACATCCCCCAAGACAATATCAGATGCTTGGTGGCCTCCATGAGAAGGCATTCTACATCCTGTGTCCAGATTGATAGTGGTCATCAGATATTGACTGCTGTGACTTTCAATTTTGTATTGTTTTCTTTTCAACAAATATTTTTTTTGAACTTGATCGTGAAATAAACACACGGCATTCATTAAATTTCATGTCTACAATTGTAGAGCCAAAAAAATTAAAGAAGGGTTGATTTGAAAAAAATATAATTTCTAAGCTCCCACAATACAAACAAAAATCAAGTGTAAAGTTTTCATCAATGCGATGTGTATTAAATGCCACTTGGTAACATCAGCTACTTGATAAGTGCATAAAGTTTGTTTTGATGACAGTAATACACTGTGAGGCAATATTGTGGACCTACTTTGTGTTAGTTGTCCTCATTAGCAGTATAACAGATAGTTAAATTCAACACTGAACTAACAGTACAATTAGTGAGTGTAGCTAAATTCGGACAATGTAATTAAGAACCACTAAACAGACAAATCATCAATGTTTAGGCAGATGACCATCCTCCAGGAGTCAGGGTCTGACTGTTTGAGGTTTCTGTTGTTAAAAGGAAGTTTTTCCTCACCGCTGTCACCAGTCACAAGTGTTTGCTCCTGGAGGATTCTGTTGGGTTCTGAAAATTGGCTTGAGAGTCTGATGTCAACTGGTTCTATATGAAAAGTGTCATGAGATAACTTTTGCTATTATTTGGTGTTATATAAATCAAATTTGATTTGATTTATGTTATATGTATATATAGTGCGCCTTAACTACAAGTACAGTAAAACTGCCTGTCAAGAAAAAAAAAAAATATTTGGGGGAAAAAAGTTTTCAATCCAAAGCAGCACATATTGTTTCATACAAAACTATAGTTAATTTAGTTCAGGTCATATTCAGGTCTTCATGTCTCATGTTTTGCATCTGGACCAACTGTAGTGAAAAAGTAATTTTGTAGGCATTTCCACCAATATTATAAAATGATTTTTAAAATGCCACAATGTCATCCTGTCCTCTTTGGAATTTGTACCAATTATATACCAATTTTTCATCCAATCAGGCATGTACTAATGCAGAGGACAAGGGGACTTTTATGGACAGTTGTTCCACTGGTGAACTTGACCAATCAGATTTAAGCAAATAACATTATCTAGTAATTTTAGAATTTAATTCATTTCAATACAATTTTAATTTGTGAATGGAATTGAGAAATTTGGGGAAAAAAACAAAACAAAAAAACACAAGCTAACCCCCCCCCCAACGATATGAGCTATGTTTAGTTTTGGTTTAAAGTTGAACATTTACAACTTGGGGATTGAATTTATTTTCCAAAGCCAGCTTGAAATGGCTAATGGCTGAGAACTGCAGATTTTGACACAGTGGCTTCATTTTTCAGCCCAGCTTTCTCCTGCGGTGCCATCTCCCCCAATTTCATACTCATACACTTGTGCCATATTGGTAACCTCATAACCGTTGGACTATAGTGGTATAAGACATGAAGTACATTGGAAATGTTCTTTTTCATATCAGACCAAAATACCTGAGGAGCACTTAAGTTAATAGCTGGTTTATCTTTCAAGAACAGTTATTCATTACAGACTACATCAATAATAGGATGGATTTAATAGAGAACCGCACAAAGACAGTCTTTCTTTCTCAGCCACCTCTTAGATCCTAATCTACTTCCTTTCCTAGAAAGGACACGATTCGGAGGTTGAAGGGATTTTTTTTTGACCACATATATTAGAGCTTTAAGGTTCTGTTGCTAGTTGTGTTTTCCTCATAGTAAACTTGGTAAGAGACAAAACAAAGTTCAATGTAAAGACATTTCCATGAGGACAGTTGCAGAGACACTGTGGTAAACACTCAACAGTTAAACATTGTCTGTACATCTTGGAGCCACGTTGAAAACAAACCAGGAACCAGCTCAACCTGCTCAGCCAGTTTCACTATGGCTGTCTTTCTTTTTTTTTTTTTTTTAAAGCCACCCTCCCTCCTCCTCCTGTAGCTTTTATCCAGAGCTCTTTTCTCGAGCTGACTGTTGCTTTTCTACCTGCGTCTTCCAGCAGGCGCTGAGCCTCCTGTACTCCTTTATTCCCACCTCAGCGGCGGGCTAACAGACGCCGGGTTTTTAGCACCTGGCTCAAACAGACCCATCTGTGCTCTGGATGAGGTGATGTCTGGTTGGCTCTTTGCAAATGCTACTAAAGTAGCTAAATGGCATTTACCCTCAGCCAGTGTTGGACTGGGACTCAAACACATTCTGAGGCAGATTAAAACAAATGCGTTTGTACAAATCACTGCAGAATCTTACAAAATAAACACCTTTTCCCTCTTCCAAATTTCAGTTCTTTCCTGTAGATCTAAAACCCGGTATCAACATTTATTTAGGCCAGGTATTCACCTAAAGTAAATACAGTTACAAAAAAAAAAAAAAAAGGCTCAATTGACATTTAACTGATTAAAGATTGAACCCAACAATGAATAAGCCGCAAGGGGATTTCATACCAGACAGGTTAGTGTTTGTTGCTGCTTCTATTAATGAACAAACAGTCCACATGACTCAAAGAGACATGCATCACACACTTCAATAAAGATCTTTTTAGGCACCCAGTTTCCCCACAGGCCTGCTTACTGAAGTGTAATCTCAATGCACAGTTGTTTACATCACACATTTCTGATTTCTTAGAGCTTCTGTGATTTTCGGGTAAGAATGTGCAATGCTTTCAAGGCCAACTTTTAATGTTTGAAACTTTTTGATACGACAAGGTACCAGGTGTGGATTAAGAGGTTTTGGATGAAGTGGGCACAGCTTAATCACAAACAAAATACAATGTGGTAATAATCTGTGCTCGATCTGACCAAACAATAAAGCTACACAGCGTCTGCTAGAAGTCAGCTGAACAAAGAATTCAGGTCTGATAGGCAGAGATCTTGACATTAGGACACTTTATGCAGATTTCAGACATTCTTACATTTACTTTCTCGTTACCAGATTAGATTCTAAAAACAAAACTAAAAAAAAAAAAAAAAAAAACTACAGCAACTTTAAGCACCTAAATTACAGCAACATCTAATATGTGGATTAAGACAGACAAATCACTGCATTTATTCTTTAAACCATCGACAGGATACAACATGTAATTTAAGACTTTAAGACCATTAGGAATGCAATTTAGAAATCTGTCATATAGAAATTTGTCATATCCATACTGGAAAAATGTATAACGGATATGAAAGAAAACAACTCCATCAGCTGCTTGTAAAGTATGTTTATTTGACAAATGTATCCAGCAACCAGTGTTGTTAAATATTTCTAGATACTAGTGATGTGATGGACTTACTTTGAACATCTGTCATAATTTGGCTAACAGTTGGTCTGTGTACTAATGTCTTTCTGGTTAATGTTGTCTTCATACTCTTTTTCCAGGGTAACAAATAGATACTTATATTTTTAAAAAAATGTTTTAAAGTGTTTCAGCCCTTTATAATAAACCCTTCACAGAACGTCTTCTACACAATATTGCATTACCATAAACGGTATATTAATAATATTGCCCATTTCATTTCGGAGACATCTGCAGCCTGTTTTGCAGAATCAAAGCTGGTGCCATTTAAGTCTGGATGTGAAAATAGTTTGATTTCCAGGTGCTACAATAATTAATGGTGCATAGTTATTCATAACACCTGTAGGATTCAACTGATCTGTCAGAGTTCTGCTGATGTGAACGCAGTATCATGAGGCTCCTCGTGGTGCTGGGGGAGGAAGAGGAGGTGGAGGAGGAGGGGGAGCGGTTCATCCCGACCGTAGGATGATTACTGTCTCTCACAACCAATCACAGAGCACAGGTAGGGAATCCCCGAGAAGTCAGAGAGGAAAATAATAAATAAATAAATAAATAAAAATAGCCAAGGTCTGGCCTGCTCGGCCAATGGCTGGCCCCGTAGAGAGATGTATAAATAAATAAGAGAAATAAATAAAAGAGGAGGGAAACACATCCTGAGGGCATCCCCTACTGGCAGACACAGCACTGCCTCTCATCCCCCCCTCCCTCCCTCCCTTGCATCCCACACTTTAACCAATCACTCGCACTATTTCAAGTTATTTGCTTGCACTCCCTCAGTCCCCCCCACCCCCGATCCCACCTCCACTCCCCTCTCTCACTTTCATTCTCTCTCATTAATGATCTCATTTCTCACTCTCCTTCCCTGAGGCTCAGAATGAGGTTAGCTCCGCAGTCTGACCTATAAATACTGTCATGGAAACTGCAACGTGTTACAGCGAGACGCCTCTTTAACAGGGAGGATGGTGAGGAGGGGAACGGGGAGGGAAGGGGGTTCTCACCTTTATTTGAGCCAGAGGGCTATCAACCACCAGATTTACTTCACTTCAACTGGCAGAATTTGTTTTTTCCCCCCCTCCAAAACACGTCAGTTGCAACCTGTACAGCATGAACATGTTTTGCCTGCTCCCAATGTGAGCTATTTATTATGTACTTGAATGTCAGCTAAAGTCAGAGGGAGTACTTTAGAGACAGAAATGGAGCTGGAGCTCTGTATGACCAATAAATCTCTCTTTGACACGTCAATATTACCAAATGCTTAGATATCACCGAAAAGTGCCTTGACGTTCAGTACCAAATTTACACCTGAGGAGTAAATCTGCTTGTACTGAAACCAAATAGTGCTGGATATTGGGTGTCTAACATAAATCCACTAATGCATGTTATTTACCATTAGTTGAAAGGCATTGCAAATTACTCTGATTTTACTTCAGCGTGTGTGTTTTCCTAGTAAAAGAATGGGATAACATATAAAAAACGATCACCTGTGACACAAGTAAAAATAGGGAAAAAAAGTAGACACGAGATGCAACATGATGGAAACACAAAATATGTAAATAAATAAATAAAATAACCCTCCAAAAGTAGAACTCAACTAGAAAGGAAGGTTGCATTGGAGAGAAAAAGTCTCATATGTTCCTGCAAGTTCTGTTTCTAACATTGAAAACTGATTTGCAGTTTTGAAAGAAGTTTGTGTTCATTATTTTCAGAATAGTATAACAGTCCTCTCATTATAGCGATATGATACCAGGTTCAGTTAACTTTGCATAGAAAAACTACATGCAATGGCTTTATACTTTAAGTACATATACGAAACTGCACTTTTTCACTATTACAGCAGTAAAGAACTTGAATCAGTGCAACTTTGACCAGTCTAATTTTATTTTCTTGCATAAGTATCTTCTTTCTTCTGTTGGACAAGGTAATGTGTGTACTTTGACCAACCTATGCCTTAATACCTGCTGGAGCAAGAACAGACCAGGCTGCAGTCTACCTTAAAGACAGCAACAGAGCTCAAGATTTTTATTAAGTCTTTGTTTGACATTTAACAAACCCAAAATGTAAGTCATTACCATCTCAGTTTTGTGTCATTTTAATATCCTTTAAAGTTACTAGGACCACCTCGCACTTCACACAAGAGCAAGTGCCCCTTCACTTCTACTAAACCATACAAAAGCATTTCACTTCTCTTCCAGCTTCCCTCCGAGTTCAGTTAGGCATCTAAATTCTTCCTAGGAACATTATGAGCTTTGTGCGTCAGTTGGGAAAAGATTTTTTAGAAAATGCTGAGACTTTGCACAGGCTTCACCGACTCCCAGTCCTCATCAGTATTTCAGTAGACAAGCAAACAAACAAACAAACAAAAAAAGCTGTAAACAAAACTGAGAATCACCAGCATGTTTGCAGTCCAAAGTACTGAATATTAAAGCTACTACAGAACAAACCACACATGACTCCTAGCTCTGAAAACAGCACAAAATGTCCACTGCATTTCTCTAAATACACTGCCGCTAAATCCAAATGTTTCACAGCAAACCCAATATTTAGCCCACATTTCTCGGGATGTGAGGTATTGTCATGTTTGCATTATGGAACAAATCCAGATGCCAGTCTGTTAACTATGTAAGAGTCCCAAAGTTAGTTACAGCGAATACTTAGACAAACTAATCTTTGTCTAAATGTATATCAGGGGTGTCAAACTCATTTTATTTCAGGTACCACATTCAGCCCAAAGTGAGCTCAAGTGGGCTGGACCAGTAAAATAATAGCCTATAAATAACAATGCAATTACATTATAAAAATGTGAATAACCCACACAAGCATATACACCCCGATCTATCTTTTTTTTTAATGCAATGCCAACAATATTACATCTTATTACTAACACATTTGCATTTTATTGTGAAATGTAAATACTTTCACAATGTAATTTCACTTTTTTCACAATTTCCAAGAAATTTTGTCATTATTTATAGGTTATCATTTCACTTGATATCACATTGAATATGTGGCCCCTTAACACCCTTGACTGTTAATATTTTCAGTGTAATTTTTGCACTTCTGAAATTCATCCCATGGGCCAAACTGGACAATGCAGTGGCCAGTTTTAGCCCGCGGGCCTTATTTTTGACACCCCTGAAGTGTATTGACAAGTAAACTACTTAATGATGCCACATCATCCTTAAAAATGAAGAGATTGAGCACTCACCGGCAGACTAGAAGGCCGGGCCTGCATGCTGTCTTCTTGACTGCTCTTGTTGGAAGCCATGGGCTGGTTGGAAGGAGGTGCACTGGACTGTGAGCTAAAGGAATCCTGGGAGAGTTCCTGATCAGAGTAAAGGAAAAAGAAGATGATACAGTGACGTCCATGACTAAGACTGAGGTTTTTTTTTTTTTAAATGAGGACAGATACATGTAGCAGATCTCCAACCAGCAGTAACAGATGGAACATTCCAAGACAGACTTAAAATGATCTTATTTTGAGGAAAATGATCATTCCAGAGTCATAAGCAAGATATGTGCATTGTGTAAATATAGTCCTGGACTGTATGTTTCTATATTCAATATAAAACTCCATCAGAAACTAAGGTGTTTACCAATCATTTACTAATGTGTTTATGTTCAAAGTTTTTAGATGGCAGTAACACAGCTAACATTACA